>ONZH01025719.1:0-30789 GCA_900303285.1 Rhinella marina
GACAGTAATCACACATGATAGGATTAGATACACAGCTCAGCAGACCGTTTCACACATGATAGGATTAGATACGTAGTTTAGCAGACACTGTCACCCAGAATAGGATTAGATACACAGTTCAGAAGACAGTATCACACAAGATAGGATTAGATACCCATTTTAGCAGACAGTATCACACATGATATGATTAGATATACAGCTCAGCAGACAGTTTCACACATAATAGGATTAGATACGTAGTTTAGCAGACACTGTCACCCAGAATAGGATTAGATACACAGTTCAGCAGACAGTATCACACATGATAGGATTAGATACCCATCTTAGCAGACAGTATCACACATGATTGGATTAGATACACAGCTCAGCAGTTTCACACATGATAGGATTAGATATGTAGTTTAGCAGACACTGTCACCTAGAATAGCATTAGATACACAGTTCAGCAGACAGTATCACACATGATAGGATTAGATACCCATCTTAGCAGACAGTATCACACATGATAGGATTAGATACACAGATTGGATAATCATTAAGGAATATTAAATGTCATGGTAAAATTGAGGTATATACTGACACCCAATGTGGCTGAATTGTATTATGTATATTTGTAACATGTAATGGGACTGTTAAAATTGTATAATTATTTATGCATAATACTGTGGTTGGTGTGTGCTATTTTGCATATAACTAATATAATACTAGACTAGCACTGTATACTGACACCAAGTGTACTGTACCTAACTCATAGCATACGGCATATAGACTTGTGGTAAACAATGGCAGCGGGCAAAATATATGATAATCATTGCACACTAAAAAAAAAAATCCTTCGGAGGGATCTGTTTAATGTGTACAATATATCTTGCTATTTAGGTTAAATGTAAGAAGTGAATACCTTAAATTCAGGTATTAGCTAGTAAAACAATGCGCCACCTGGTGTCTGAAAGTTGTATTACAATTTATCCAATTTAGTTATAACATCACTTCGTGACACACATCTCAGGACATGTTGAGGTAAGTGATCAGTTAAGTGTGGACACATCTGTATGTTACTAAGTTAAAAAAGTATACCTGTTAGGTATCACCACGTCCATAACTACCTGCTCTATAAAAATCTGACATGACCTAACCCCTTAGGTCAACCAAGTAAAAAAAAATAAATAAAAAATGGGTTCAAAAAAGCAATTTTTGTCACCTTACATTACAAAAAGTGTAATACCAAGCGATCAAAAAGTCATAAGCACCCCAAAATAATACCAATCAAACCGTCATGTCACCCCGCAAAAAATGAGACCTGACCTAAGACAATCATAGTAAAATATGCTACAGCTCTCAGACTATGGAGACACTAAAACATGATTTTTTTTGTTTCAAAAATGATATTATTGTGTAAAATAAGTATACATATTAGATATTGTCATGTCCATAACGTCATGCTCTATAAAAATATCACATGAGCTAACCTGTCAGATGAACGTTGTAAATAACAAAAAATAACAGCTATTTTTTTGCTACCTTACCTCACAAAAAGTGTAATATAGAACAACCAAAAATCATATGTACCCTAAAATAGTACCAAAAAAACTGCCACCTTAACCCGTAGTTTCCAAAATGGGGTCACTTTTTTGGAGTTTCTACTCTAGGGGTGCATCAGGGGGTCTTCATATGTGACATGACAACTTTAAATTTTCCCAGTGAAATCCATCCTCCAAAAACCATATGGCTTTCCTTTCCTGCTCTGCCATGTGCCCGTACAGCAGTTTACAATCTCAGTCACAAAAAGGGTGTTTGTGTAAACTACAGAATCAGTTAAATAAATATTGAGGTTTTTTTGGCTGTTAACCTTTGCTTTGTTAATGGAATTGAAAATCTGCCAAAAAAGTGAAATTCTGAAATTTCGTCTACATCTATACAACCTTTGTAAAATCAGTTTTGAATACCTTGAGGGGTGCAGTTTCTAAAATGGGGTCATTTTTCTGGGTTTTCTATTATGTAAGCCTCACAATGTGACTTCAGACCTGAACTGGTCCTTAAAAATTGGGTTTTGGAAATTTTCTGAAAAATTTCAAGATTTGCTTTTAATCTTCCAAGCCTTCTAATGTCCCAAAAAATAAAATGTCATTTTCAAAATGATTCAAACATGAAGTAGACATGGGGAAGTAAAGTAATAACTATTTTACCATTTCACTACCATGACGGCATGTCACATGAGATTGACCCCTGACCTCTGTAGGGGCAGGAGCAGAGAAAGGTTAAATTGCCCCCTCCCACTACCAACACCAGTGGCCAGGGTGGAGAAAGGCCTCTCTGTCCGTCAGGGAGGTGAAGTGGACTATTCCCTAATATTTTGTTGTTTTGCATATACCAGGGATGCTACATCAGGGGTTGTCTGGCCCTCCTTTCAGCTACTTCAGAAGTCCTCGGATGCCCCTCTGCCCTCCTGCGGTTCCTTCCAATGCTGGGCAGAGGGAAGGGAGATGGGGTCCATGTCCTGTTGATCAGGCACCTTCCCCAGTGCTGCCGCTGCCTCCTTTCCCCTGGTGGGACAAGCAGGCTGAGTCTCGCGTGCCTAGTGCTGCTGGCGTCTGTCGTCACTTCTGGTGCGCGGACTCCAGACCGGAAGTTCCTCCTCTCCGATAGCTGTACCGCCTCCTTTCCCCTGGTGGGACAAGCAGGCCCTGGAGTACGATTGTGCATGCATCTGGCGTTTTTGGTCACTTCTGGTTTACAGCCTACGGACCGGAAGTGGTTAGGAGGCGGAAATGGAGATTTAAAGCGACGGGCGGGATTGCCACGCTGTTCTGAGGTCTGTCAGCCATGTCGGGTCCAGAGCTGTCCGTTTCCAAAGATTTGGAAGCCTCATCTCTACAAACCGTAAGTAAAACGTCTGGCAGCAAGAAAAGCAGCAGGGTGTGGAGGATATAATTATATACTTGAGGTTTAGGTGTTAGTCTATGGTTATTATCACCTATCTTCTCCTTCACTCTAGCTGTGTATTCTTTCAAATATGTTATGATATGGCTTCCAGCATTGATGGAGTTAACCCTCTCATTTCATAGGCTTCTAAAGAGGCTCCCAAGAAGCCAAAGAAGTCCGTAAAATGCATCGAGTGCTTTAAAAAGTTACCGGATCAGTATACTAAAAAACTCTGTAAGGAATGTATTTCTTGCATTGTCAGAGAGGACAATTGTCAGAGAGGTCAGAATGTTTGTTATGGTCTTTATAAGATGAAATTATATATATGATTATGGTTAGGTTTCATATATGTTCACTTTGTAACCTATTTTTGTCTTTGTATCATTATATGAATTGGATGGTATCACTTTCTTTATATGTTTAATTCTTTTTTTTTTCGGCACTTTGCACTTTACGCACCTTTTTTTTGCACTTTTTCACTTTACTCATATTTCATTTTTTGCACCTATTAGGTTATAGATATATTGAGGTAACATTACGGTCCATGTCAAGCTTGTATTATAATAATGCAGTTGTTTAATTAAGATATTCTTTCTACCGCTGTTATTGTAAGTTCAGGTTCTATTATGGTATGCAATCGCGGCCGTGGGCAGGGCTGGTGTGTTCCAGTGTGGAGCGCACGACCGTGCGCATGTCTGTGCTCACTGTTCTGCGTTCCATCTTGACACGCGGATGTGATTGCACTCTGGGCGATGTGATGGCACGCATCACGTTGCGCAGGTCCGCTTCTGAGAAGGATATCCGGCGGACTTGGGCAGGCATGCCTTAGGTATGAGGTGTGCTCGAGTACTTGTGATAGGTTGGTAGTATCCCCGTATTTCCGGATTGGTCCCTGTTGATTTGTTTTAATGATTTTAAGTTTTTACAGCTGTGTGGCTGTGATATAAGGTGATGTGATTATAGTGTGTCCTCCATTCCCCGGAAGAAGCCTGAGTGGCGAAACGGCGTCGGGACTGGGACGCGGCTGTGCGGCAGTTTACCTCTTTTCTGGCAGCTCCTTTGCTTTGGTAACTCATGACTACATATACTCTGTTTAATGTTACTGTTTTGGCAGATCATGCTATTTAGGGCTTCATATAGCCATATATGCCTTAGTGCCTGTTACTTCCTTTAGGACCTTCATGCAATGTATGTAGCCTTTTTTAGGTCTAGGCTATATGCTGGCCTTATACATCTGATGTTATCTGTTTGCATGTAGCCTTGGGTTGCCTTATTTTACATATATATAGAGGTTATTTTGCCGCACAACGTGATCCCTGCTCTCTAATTTTTCCTCTTTACCACTGTTCCCTGCTTTCCAATACATGAACTATTGCTTGTAATCTTTTTATTGTTACTAATAAAGTATATTTATGATTATTTTTGAGTGGACAGCATGTGCATATGTTTTGGTGATTTTGTGTTTATATTACTGTCCATACCTGTGGCTGAGAATTTGTTCTTATTGCCTCAGAGGTTTTTTGGTGGATTTCATTGTCAGAGAGGAGCAACCTTCCATCATGCAGGAATTCAAGGCGCTGATTCACGATGAAGTTAAATCGTCACTAGCGTCCCTAAGGGATGACCCTGTTGTGGTACCTCGTAAAGGTCAGTGACTAATAAGAGACTCGTCCTCTGACTCAGAAGAGATTGAATTTGAGGCATTGTTAAAGGAGATATTAATTATTGGTATTTTGGGGCGTACCAATAATTAATATTCATAAATAGGCAAAAACCCGCTTCCGCTAGTTCCGCCTATTTATGCCTATGTAAATCACCTATTGCCTTTCACACAACCTAAAAGGGACTCAAAATACACGTTACAAAACAATAAACGACCCCTGTTAACCCCAATATTTATTAATTATTAACAATACAGTAATAATCCCTAACTACACTACACAATCCCGTTAAATCCAACCGCAATACTAACTAAACAATACACACTCACACATATAAAGCAGCCCTCCCCAGCCTAATCTAATTACTGTCCCTGGGAAGCAAAAGGGTTAAATTACAATACAGGTTGTGGCAGGGTACCAGGGGTCTGGACAGCAGGGGTACAGGGGTTAACAGGGGTCGTTGGTGCTGCAGGGGATACAGGCGTCCAATCAGGGGTTCCAGGGGTTGCAGGGCAGGGATAAATCCAGGGGTAGCAGGGCAGGGCAGGATCAGGGCAGTCAGGGGTTAATATAGGGATCCAGAGGTTGCAGGGGTCTGGAGCAGGGGTCGTTGGTGGTCGGCAAGGCATGATTCTTCTTGCTGGGGAGGCACGGCTCAACTGAAGAGCGCAGCGCGATCGGGTTACTTAAACCCGGTCGCGCTCGCTCCCATGCTCCCGCGCTGCCGGGAGGTAATTACAAGCGCCGGAGGTACGCGCCGGACAGAGACAGGGAAACCTATTGTTTCCCTGTCCTGTTAATTGCCCCCAGCAGCGCTGAGGGTAATTAACAGAAGGGACAGAAGATCATATCGATCTTCTGTCCCTTTGAAGTACCTGGGACTGGACTAATTAATCCAGTCCCATGTCTCCAGCTATCCCCAGAAGATGGCCATTGTCCATCTGCTGGGGGCTATGGGGGGGGCACCCTGGCTATTACATGTATATAGATACATGTACATAACTGGGGATCATGTACATGCATCTATATACTTCTGGAGGACATATATAAGGGGGTCATATGTAAAGGGGGCAATATATATATATATAAAGGGGGCATTTATATAGACAGAGCATAACAGGGGGCATTATAACAGGGGGCATTATGTGTATAACAAGGGGCATATTAAAAAAAAAAAAAATATATATATATATATATATATATATATATATAAAGGGGCATTAATATATAAATATAGGTGCATGCAATGGGGCCCATGCACACATATATATATATATATATATATATATATATACCTACAGTTAGAGCCCCTGGTGGATAACCACATCCACCAGGGCTTCAGGCCTTCATGGCCATGGGGCCACAGACCCTCAATTTGGGGCCACCCATATATGCATATACATATGGGTATATGCATATATTGTAGGCGGCGCCCACACTTCCTTCTACAGGCATCCTCCTCTCATCAGGGGGAGGACGTGGATTTATTATCAGAGGGGGAAGTTATAGAAGAATCTAGGAAATTCTTTTTTCCTCTTGTGAGATTAATGACCTCTTAAAATCGGTCAGAGACACAATGGGAATCGAAGATGTCCAGAGACCTCACTCGATACAGGAAGAAATGTTTGGCGGACTGAGAACCAAACGCTCTCGCGTTTCCCCTATTAATGAAAACATCACAGCGATGACTATGGATGAGTGGGTGGACCCTGAGAAAAGGCTGGGAATTTCTAGGGAGTTTAAGAGCAGACTCCTGTTTGATACCACCGAATCTAAGGTATTTGACGAAATACCAAAGATCGACATCCAGATGGCGAAGGTGAATAAAAAAAAAACGTTTCTCCCGTTTGAAGACTCGTCACAGCTCAGAGATCCTATGGAAAGAAAGGCAGATAGCCTTTTACGCAAGTCCTGGGAAGCTGCTATGTTTAGCTTAAAAACAAATATATCAGCTACTTCGTTGGCTAGATCAATGTATCTGTGGCTAAATGAGCTGGATAATCATCTAAAAAACAAAACTCCTAGAGAGGAGATAATTAACTCCATTCCCCTCCTCAAATCCGCCACAGCGTTTCTAGCAGATGCCTCTGCTAACGGTTAAGTTCTCAGCTAAAGACGTGGCCTTATCTAATGCGGCTAGGAGAGCTTTGTGGATGAAATCATGGTCTGGGGACAAAGCTTCAAAAATGAAGCTTTGTTCTATTGCTTTTTCCGGGGAACATGTGTTTGGTCCTAGAAAGGGCCACAGACAGAAAAAAAGGGTTCCCGGAAGATAGACCCCAGAAGAGAAAATTTTGTTTTTGTTCCTACAGTAGCCAAGAAAAATCCTAAAGGAAAAACCGGTCGCTGGAGTTATCAGAAAGGAGGTTTTCGCCTCAATCCGCAAAACAAAAGTTCAGAAAAACAGTGACGCCAAGTTGGGGGGGAGAATAAAAAACTTTTTTCTTCTGTGGCAACACATCACGTCAAATCCGTGGGCCCTGAATATTATAAAAGAGGGCTA
This sequence comes from Rhinella marina, assembly GCA_900303285.1. Taxonomy (NCBI): domain Eukaryota; kingdom Metazoa; phylum Chordata; class Amphibia; order Anura; family Bufonidae; genus Rhinella; species Rhinella marina. The sequence continues at coordinate 7,087 of ONZH01025719.1, forward strand.
CAAAATAGAGTTTTTGTCTCCTCCCCCCAAACCGGTTTTGGGTCACCTCTCTAAGGTTAGAATTGATCTGGGAGGGTGTCCAAGATCTCGTAAAACTAGGGGTAGTAGTTCAGGTTCCCCCTACTCAAAAAGGCCAGGGGTACTATTCAAATCTATTCCTAGTGAAAAAACCCGGGGGTTCCTTTCGGACAATAATAAATCTCAAGAACCTGAACACCTACATTTCAAATCGAAAGTTCAAGATGGAATCTCTAAATTCCACCATTCCTCTTATACAAGAAAACGCCGTCATGTGTACAATCGATTTAAAAGACACGTATTATCACGTCCCTATCAGAGAACAGTGTCAGAAGTTCCTGAGATTTGCCCTGAAGGATCCAGGGGGAAATATCAAACATTTCCAGTTTGTGGCCCTACCATTCGGCATATCATCCGCTCTGAGAATTTTTACAAAGCTCGTGGTGGAGATGGTGGCTTATTTAAGGAAGGAAGGTCTCATAATAATCCCTTACTTAGACGACTTCCTCATTCTAGCACACTCGGTAGATCAGTTAAAACTGGATCTAGAAAGATTCCTTTTTGTTCTTCAGGATTTGGGCTGGATAATAAACATAAAAAAGGCATGCCTTATACCCAGTCCAAAGATCAGGTTCCTAGGTATTACTTTGGATGCAAAAAATCAAATGTCGTCTCTTCCAAACGAAAGAATACGGTCTTTACAATTAAGAGCCAGAGCATTCATAAAGAGAAGATCATGTTTCATCAGAGAGGGCATGAGCCTTCTGGGCATCATGACTTCTTACATCATGGCAGTTCCCTGGTGCCAACTTCATTTCAGAACCCTACAGACTTGGATCTTAAGGAAATGGGACAGACGCCAGACCTCCTTAGACAGGAAACATCAACTACCAGAACATGTCAAAAGTTCTATTGTATGGTGGCTGTCTCCGGAAAACCTAACCAAGGGAGTGTCCTGGATAAGAGAACCTGCGGTGATAATTCAAACCGACGCAAGCGGCTTAGGTTGGGGAGCCCAATTAAACGGAGAAATCTTTCAAGGACTTTGGCCCAAAAAGATAGCAAGACAATCTTCAAACTACCAGGAACTCAGGGCAGTCTGGGAGACGGTCAAGGTAGCCTCTCATTTACTGGAAAATCAGCATATAAAGATACTTTCAGACAATGTGACCAAAATCTCGTATCTGAAACATCAAGGGGGCACAAGATTCCCTACGCTGATGGGATTAGCAAACAAAATATTCTCGTGCGCGGAATTGACGGTGCATTCTCTTTCTGCGGTTCATCTAAAAGGCAGTCAGAACCTGGTGGCAGATTATCTTAGCAGGGAATCGATAGACCAAGGGGAGTGGTCTCTGAATGCAGAAATATTCAACCTGATTGTAAAAAGATGGAGTCTTCCTTGCGTGGACCTTTTTGCCTCAGGGGAAAATGCAAAGCTCCCAATATTCTGCTCTCTAAACCCCAGAGATCGTCTATGGGCGGTGGACGCCTTCTCTCAGAAGTGGGACTAGAGTCTAGCTTATGCTTTTCCACCCTTTCATCTCATTCCCATACAGAGTCATACAGAAAGCCAGGGCGGAGAGAGCAACATTTTGGTCACCCCATTCTGGCCAAAAAGGAGCTGGTTTTCCCTTCTAAGGAAATTCTCCCTTCAGGATTCATGGATTCTTCCCCACAGGAAGGATATTCTGTCCCAGGGTTCAGTTTTACACCCTCGTCCAGAGCTTTTCAACCTAGCAGCCTGGCTCCTGAGTCCGAAATCTTGAAGAGGAAAGGTCTTTCTGATAAAGTAATTTCCACTTTAAAAGCGAGTAGAAAATCGATAACATCGGCCATTTATCTGAAGATTTGGAGAACATTCTGTACATGGTCGGGAGAAACGTCACCAAATCGTTCTATGCCTAAAATTAATAAGATCCTGGACTTTCTTCAGAATGGCCTAAGACCTTCAACTCTCAAGGTGCAGATATCAGCGCTTAGCGCATCTTTTGACTCAGAACTAGCTAGCCATAGATGGATTAAAAGATTCATCAGAGTAGCCTCTAGACTCAAGCCTAGAATTAAGTTGAGAGTTCCTGCTTGGGACTTAAATATGGTCCTTACGGGTCTCACCAAGAAACCCTTTGAACCTTTGGAAGAGTGTTCTTTGAAGTTCTTATCCCTTAAGACTTCTTTTCTGATAGCAATCTCTTCGGCTAGACATCTAGGAGATATTCAAGCCCTTTCGATCCGGGAGCCCTACCTTTCTATCAGGGACGATAGGATTATCCTTACTCTAGATCCAGGTTTTCTCCCCAAGGTAGTCTCTGATTTCCATAGAATCCTCCCTTCCTTTTGTGAGAACCCCAAGAACAAAAAAGAAAGGGAATTCCACTCACTAGACGTCAGAAGATCGGTCCTAAGATATCTTGAGGTCACTAAGAATTTTAGGCTTTCTGATAACCTTTTAGTCCAATTCGCAGGGAAGAACCGGTTTCAAAATCTTCCATAGCTAGGTGGATCAAACAAACCATTATCCACTGCTATCAAACTCAGGGCCTTCCATGTCCCATTAACGTGCGAGCCCATTCTACTCGCGCTGTGTCCTCCTCTTACGCAGAAAAAGCTGGTGTGTCCCTTGACCAAATTTGTAGGGCTGCTACTTGGTCAAATGTAAATACTTTCGTTAAACACTATAGATTGGATCTTTCTGCTGGTTCAGACCTTTTCTTTGGGCGAAAGGTTCTGCGGGCAGTTGCCCCCTTGACAGTTAATCTGTCAGATCTCATGTGACATGCTGTCATGGTGGTGAAATGGAAAGCCAGAATTAGAGTTACCGGTAATTCATTTTCCATGAAGCCACCATGATGGCACTATATTTCTCCCCCAAATTTATAGTTATCTGGAAGTATGAAGTAATACTTAAAAAAAAAAAAGTGTGGTTTCATGTTGTGGCACACATGTGTTGTGTTATTCACCAGGTGTGGAGGCACTGTAATCCGAAAAACACTGGTGGTGGTGGGAGGGGGCAATTTAACCTTTCTCTGCTCCTGCCCCTACAGAGGTCAGGGGTCAATCTCATGTAACATGCCGTCATGGTGGCTTCATGGAAAATGAATTACCGGTAAGTCTAATTCCGGCTTTTGAGGTATTACTATGTATTTTAAAAGTAGAGAAATTGAAATTTGAAAATCTGCTAATTTTTCTAAATTTTTAATAAATTAGGTATTTTTTATAAATAAAAATGAAATATTTTGACTCAAATTTACCACTGTCATGAAGTACAATATGTGACGAAAACACAATCTCAGAATGGCCTGGATAAGTAAAAGCGTTTTAAAGTTATCACCACATAAAGTGACACATGTCAGATTTGCTAACAATGGCCTGGTCTTTAAGGTGAAAAATGGCAGGGTCCTGAAGGGGTTAATCAATCTGTTAATTTTTTCTTTAATAACACCACATTTTCATATGTCTAACTGTAATTGGAGAGTAAATTAGTCTGTTAATTGTGTCGGTGACACAAAGCAAATTTTTGGGGGTTCATTACACTGCATTCTCATCTGTCTAACTGTTATAGCAGGTTTAATTAGTCTGTTAATTGTATTGGTTACACATAGCCATTTTTGATATGTAAAACCACTTCAATTGCCCCTGTGAAACGGAAATACAATAGTTAATCCGTCTGTTAATTGTGTCAGTGACACAGAGCAAATTTTTTTAAATTAATAACACTGCATTTTCATCTTTCTAACTGTAATCGGAGAGTAAATTAGTCTGTTAATTCTGTCAATGACCTATAGCCATTTTTGGGGTGCAAAACATTTTTTGGGGTTCCAAAGAGCACAGTTTCAACTGTCTTACTGTAATAGGAGAATTAATCAGTATGTTAATTGTGTCATGACCTATATACAATTGTTTGTCTGTCAGTCAATTTGGTGGGTGACAGTAAAAAACTAGAGGGGCATCAACTAGGGGACGTGGCCGTGGGGGTTACTGGTGTTGGTAGTGGTGGAGCTCCTGCTGTAAGGAGAGGCCACTGTTGATCTGTCCCAGCTACATGCTCAAATAAAATACCTTCTTCTGGTGCACGCAGGCAACAGTAGGTTCTGCTTCATTCTGTAAGTGTACAAATGGTGAAGCCAAAACAAGTAGAGGCGGTAGTAGATTGGATGGCTGACAGTGCCTCCAGTTCCTTCATATTGTCTTTCACCCGGTCCCCTGCTGAAAGAGCAGCATTAGCACTGGCGGCACACAGGCATCTGTCTTCCAGCTCAACCCCTAATCAGCAGTCATACAGCAGTCATGCAGCAGTCACTTATGCTTTTTGATGGCTCTGCTGGTGCAGTTTCTGTGGGCCATCCACCTAGCCCTGCCATAGAAGAGGAAGAGATTGAGTATACCAATGCCCAAGCACTTATGCATGAGGATGATGACGTGGGAGGACCGCCGCAGCACATCTTATTTACATGGGACTGTATCATATAGAAGACTGGTGGGTGAGGACTGGTGTTATTTACATGGGACTGCATGGTATAGAAGACTGGGGGTAGAAGAGTGATGTTATTTACATGGACTGTATTGTATAGAAGACTGGAGGGAGAGGACAGGCATTATAATTTATGGGGCAGATTATAACTCCAGGGGGTATGGCAGGAGGTATTATAATTATAGGGAGCACTGCAGGGAACATTATAAATACTGTGGGCAGTGGTGGCGGGCATTACTACTGAGGGCTCCATATGAGTACCTTATAGACTGGCCTTATTTCTATTAGGGGTGCCTTATTATTACTGAGGGCACTGTAGGGGTACTATGATGGGTGGGGGGTTTTCCTCCTAGCAGTGAGCCCGGTGATGTCACCGGCACTAATGGACGGGCTTTAGTGCTGCCTTAGCCTGTAAAGCCACCCATCAGTGCCGGTGACGTCACCGGGAATACTGTTAGGGCTGTAAAAAAAAAACAGCTCTTGCCCTACGCTTGGCAGTGCAGGCCGAGGGAGAGTATCAGACTATGAAATGTCAGAGGGGCTGAGAAGGGGATATATCCAGGTTCAGCTCTGAACCCGAACAACTGCTTTAAAGGGCATATGTCAGCAGTTTTGAACCTATGAAACTGGCTGACCTGTTACATGTTCGCTTGATGGCTGAAGACATCTATGTTGGTCCCATGTTCATATGTGCCCGCATTACTGAGAAAAATGAGGTTTTAATTTATGCAATTGAGCCTCTAGGAGCAACAGGGGCATTGTCATTACACCTAGAGACTCCGATTTCTTTGCAGCTGCCACTCCCTGTCTACTTTGACAGGGACTGGCAGTGAACATGTCATCACAACTGGCCATGTCAAAGTGCAGAGGGTGCGGCGGTTACATAGAGAGTGGAGCCTCTAGGAGTAATTGCAATGCCTCTGTTTGCATATGATAAAACATTATTTTTCTCAGCAATGAGAGCATATATGAACATGGGACCAACATAGATGCCTTCAGCTGCAAAGAGCACATGGAACAGGTCAGCCCTTTAATTGTGCAAGCGTATGAGGGAGTCCTGAGGGATAGCTGAAGGCCTAGGGAGCATTTTACTGTCAACTATCTAAAAAATATGGACTTCAGTGGCAGGAGGAAGTCAGCACTAAAGTGCCTAGGGCAGCATAAAATCTAAATATGGCCCTTGCTCCACAGCAGTAGCAGGATGTAGTGTCTCACATCACACTGCTACTGTGAAGGGGACGTATATCTGAACATAACTACTGTGAGGGGCACCTATCTGTACATAACTACTGTGAAGGGGGCAAATATCTGGACATAAGTACTGTTAAAGGCACATAAGAGAAAGGTAGAAAACTAGGTAGAAGACTGTCAGTCATCAACAGGAGGGCAGGGAGAGCAGGAATTCATGAATAACCATGACTCTTCTCATGTAGATTTGACTCTTTTCCAGGCCCAGTCTGCAAAGTTTGTGATTTTGGTTCTCGGCAACCACTTACTTTTAACTTATAAATGACAGACCTCTGAAATCAACTCACCTTTCTCTACTTTATTCTGCTGTTAGTATGGGTAGCATAAAGGTGATGACAGGTTCCCTTTAAGAGGAGACTGTGTGCAGCAGGCCTTCATGGTAAAATAGCTGCTAGGAAACCACTGCTAATGACAGGCAACAAGCAGAAGAGATTTGTTTGGGCTAAAGAACACAAGGAATGGACATTAGACCAGTAGAAATCTGTGCTTTGGTCTGATGAGTCCAAATTTGAGATTTTTGGTACCAACCACCGTGTCTTTGTGAGACGCAGAAAAGGTGAACGGATGGACTCTACATGCCTAGTTCTCACCTTGAAGCATGGAGGAGGAGGTGTGATGGTGTGGGGGTGCTTTGCTGGTGACACTGTTGGGGATTTATTCAAAATTGAAGGCATACTGAACCAGCATGGCTACCACAGCATCTTGCAGCGGAATGCTATTCCATCCGGTTTGCGTTTAGTTGGACCATCATTTATTTATCAACAGGACAATAACCCCAAACACACCTCCAGGTTGTGTAAGGGCTATTTGACCAAGAAGGAGAGTGATGGGGTGCTACGCCAGATGACCTGGCCTCCACAGTAACCAGATCTGAACCCAATCGAGATGGTTTGGGGTGAGCTGGACCGCAGAGTCATGGCAAAAGGGCCAACACGTGCTAAGCATCTCTGGGAACTCCTTCAAGACTGTTGGAATACCATTTCAGGTGACTACCTCTTGAAGCTTATCAAGAGAATGCCAAGAGTGTGCAAAGCAGTAATCAAAGCAAAAGGTGGCTACTTTGAAGAATCTATAATATAAGACATATTTTCAGTTGTTTCACACTTTTTTGCTAAGCATATAATTCGACATGTGTTAATTCATAGTTTTGATGCCTTCAGTGTGAATCCAAAAGTTTCATAGTCATGAAAATACAGAAAACTCTTTGAATGAGAAGGTGTGTCCAAACTTTTGGTCTGTACTGTAGTCACCTGAAATGGTATTCCAACAGTCTTGAAGGAGTTCCCAGAGATGCTTAGCACTTGTTGGCCCTTTTGCCTTCACTCTGCGGTCCCGCTCACCCCAAACCATCTCGATTGGGTTCAGGTCTGGTGACTGTGGAGGTCAGGTCATCTGGTGTAGCACCCCATCACTCTCCTTCTTGGTCAAATAGCCCTTACACAGCCTGGGGGTGTGTTTGGGGTCATTGTCCTGTTGATAAATAAATGATGGTCCAACTAAACGCAAACCGGATGGAATAGCATGCCGCTGCAAGATGTTGTGGTAGCCATGCTGGTTCAGTATGCCTTCAATTTTGAATAAATCCCCAACAGTGTCACCAGCAAAGCACCCCCACACTATCACACCTCCTCCTCCATGCTTCACGGTGGGAACCAGGCATGTAGAGTCCATCCGTTCACCTTTTCTGTGTCGCACAAAGACATGGTGGTTGGAACCAAAGATCTCAAATTTGGACTCATCAGACCAAATCACAGATTTCCACTGGTCTAATGTCCATTCCTTGTGTTCTTTAGCCCAAACAAGTCTCTTCTGCTTGTTGCCGGTCCTTAGCAGTGGTTTCCTAGCAGCTATTTTACCATGAAGGCCTGCTGCACACAGTCTCCTCTTAACAGTTGTTGTAGAGATGTGTCTGCTGCTAGAACTCTGTGTGGCATTGACCTGGTCTCTAATCTGAGCTGCTGTTAACCTGCGATTTCTGAGGCTGGTGACTCGGATGAACTTATCCTCCGCAGCAGAGGTGACTCTTGGTCCTCCTTTCCTGGTGCGGTCCTCATGTGAGCCAGTTTCTTTGTAGCGCTTGATGGTTTTTGCGACTGCACTTGGGGACACTTTCAAAGTTTTCCCAATTTTTCGGACTGACTGACCTTCATTTCTTAAAGTAATGATGGCCACTCATTTTTCTTTACTTAGCTGCTTTTTTCTTGCCATAATACAAATTCTAATAGTCTATTCAGTAGGACTATCAGCTTTGTATCCCCCTGACTTCTGCCCAACACAACTCATGGTCCCAACCCCATTTATAAGGCAAGAAATCCCACTTATTAAACCTGACAGGGCACACCTGGGAAGTGAAAAACATTTCAGGTGACTACCTCTTGAAGCTCATCAAGAGAATGCCAAGAGTGTGCAAAGCAGTAATCAAAGCAAAAGGTGGCTACTTTGAAGAACCTAGAATATAAGACATATTTTCAGTTTTTTCACACTTTTTTGTTAAGTATATAATTCCACATGTGTTAATTCATAGTTTTGATGCCTTCAGTGTGAATCTACAATTTTCATAGTCATGAAAATACAGAAAACTCTTTGAATGAGAAGGTGTGTCCAAACTTTTGGTCTGTACTGTATATATATACATACTGTAAACATATTGACCTATAATACAATATAAACAAGATGTTTTTTATTTGGACGCATATGTTTATATTTGTATGTGTGGTTTTGGGGGACCAGGTACTGATGATGATGAAACACAGGTGTCAACTGCTGCGGCTCACTGTGCAGACAAGCCAGGAGGGCAGGGGTGAGGAGTGAGTGGAAGATGATTTGAAGGATAATGAGGTCCTAGACCTCACATGGCATCCAGGTCATCGGAGTTACGTGTGCAGTTCAGAGGAAAAGGTGGGGGTCATGCAGCGCCAGCCGCACAGCGAAAGGGAAAAGCCAACCCCCAGCCAGTATGCCTGCTACTGCCCAATGTGCCAAGGGACAGAGCTCACCAAAGCCAGCTCAAAGGAGTTCTCTGGCGTGGCAGTTCCCCCAGACAACGTGTCAATGACAAGACATGGGTGGTTTGCACGCTGTGCAATCAGTGCCTGAAGCGAGGCATAAATGTTCTAAACCTGAGCACCACCTGCATGACCAGGCATCTAACTGCAAAGCATGAGCTGCAGTGGAGTACACACCTGAAAAACTACAAAAGATCTGAGGCTCCTTCTGCTCCCTCTTCTGCTGCGGTCTCGGCCTCTTCCTCCTCCTCTAGAGCAAGAGGGCCATCTGGCACCCCTCAAAGTGGATTGCTGGACGTTTCCTCTTCTCGTTCCTCCTCTACCGCCTCCTCATCACATCAGCGCAACATCTAACATAGAAACATAGTTTATAAGGAAAAAAGACATCTGTCCATCTAGTTCAGCCTGTTATCCTAGAAGTTGATCCAGAGGAAGGCAAAAAAACACCCTGTGAGGTAGAAGCCAATTTCACCACTTTAGGGAAAAATACTTCCTTCCTGACTCCAATCAGGCAATCAGAATAACTCCCTGGATCAACGACCCATCTCTTGTATCTATAGCCTGTAATATTTTTATGCTCCAGAAATACATCCAGGCCCCTCTTGAACTCTTTTAGTGAATTAACCATCATCCACTCTTACCGTAAAGAATCCTCTTCTATGTATTTGTACAAACCTTCTTTTCTCCATACACAGAGGATGTCCCGATGTCACAGTCACAGTCCTGGGGATAAATAGAAGATGGGAGAGATCTCTGTACTGTACTCACCCTTGATATATTTATACATAGTTAAAAGATCTCCCCACAGTCGTCTTTTTTCTAAAGTGGATAATCCTAATTTTGATTAACTTTCAGGGTACTGTAGTCCACCCATTCCAGTTATTACTTTAGATGCTCTCCTCTGAACCCTCTCTAGCTCTGCTATGTCTGACTTGTTCACATGAGCCCTGAACTGTACATAGTACTCCATGTGTGGTCTGACTAGTGATTTGTAAATTAGCAGGACTATGTTCTCAGCCTGCAACTCCAACTTCAGCATAGCCAGGGGGAAATGACAACAGGCTGTTCTGAAACTCATATGTTTGGGTAAAAAAAAACACAAGCTGTGGTTGGGAATTAGAGTGGCCAGACGTCCAGTTTTAAGCCAGACAGTCCAGCTTTCAGACTCCATGTGCTCCATCTGGCGCAGGGCCTGGACAGACGCATGGATGTCCTCCTTTTCAGTAGCTCACTCTCATCTGAGAGTGAGCTACAACTACAAACTGACTGACTGAGGCTTCTCTCACCATCAGTCAGCCACTGACTGAGGGGGAGAGAAGAACCCTGGGCTGCCCCCAGCTCACCTTCCCATCTGAAAGTTCACTCCCCCAGCCTTTCTTTTGGCTGGCGATGGGGGCATGGCTTCATGGAGCGGGGCATGGCTTCATTGAGTCCAGAGTGGTTTAACAGTTTGGGGGCGTTGCCAGTGAGGTCCAGCTTTCTGGGCTGAAGCCAGTGGCCACCCTAGCGGGCATGGAAGAGCAGACCGATGGGTGGTTGGTTCTGCTGAGCCTCAAGCTCGGCCTGGTCTTATCTGTAAATGGGCAAAATCTCGTACTAGCTCTGGGCCTAGCTGGTTTGACACACATCCATCTGCCTTCCCGCTCACCACCTCATATGCGACATACCCACAAGGTGGAACTCCACCTTGCACATGCTGGAGAGACTGTGCAAGCAGCAGCAGGCAATAGTTGAGTTTCAGCTGCAGCACGCACAGGTGAATCGCTCTGCGGAACAGCACCACTTCAACACCAGACTCTTTGGGCAATGATGGATAAGGATGTGGCACAAGAGGAAGAAGAGGAGGAACAGAGAGCATTACCATGGTTATCAGGCCAGTCGTCCACAGATAGCTCATAGGGTGGGTTCCTGCACCAACAGTGACTAGTGGTAAACCTGTCAAAAAAAAATAAAAAAGACCATCTCTACTGGGAGCTGCCATATGTAAAAAGCATCTGTACAGTGTGTCACATCAAGGGTTGCCACCTGTCCGGTATCTCACCTGTCAAGCCAGTATTTTGTTCTTCTTGCAGGTGCTGGTATGGTTTTTGTACAACAACAATTACCGGTATTTTCTGGCCTGCCCTGGCCAGATCATACACTGTGCTGCCCGTCCCAGCCCCATTAGGAGGCTATTTATTTATATATAATCTCTGTACAGTATTATAGCAAATTATTTGCGAAGCAGCTTCAGATGTAGCATCCGATGTTCACTTCGCTCATCTGTACTCTGCATACTATCAGTGCTGCTCTCCCACCTCAATGCCTCCTGACTGCTCCTTTCCTGCACCCTCCAGGTAGGAAGGTAAGTGACCAATCTATGTGTGTAATGTATGTGTGTATATATGTGTCTATATATATACAGTATCAATGTATACAAGTGTGTATATATGTGTCTCTATATTTGTATGTATGCATGTGTATATTTATGTGTCTATTTATCTATGTATGCAGGTGTGTGTATATAAATCTATGTGTGCCTGTACATGTGTATATACCTTTCCCTACCTTCTTCTCTGGGCCCTGCTCTGCACATGTCCTGATCACGTAGGTGCGCACCATGACCTGACACTGTGTGACGTATGTTCACAGAGCATTTTAGGGTCTGATAAGGATTTGAGGTCTGCTCCGAGGACTGATGAAAAATATATATATGTTTTTATTTTCTTCCTCTAAATTGTCTTCAAGTCTCAAAAATATGGTAACTGTGATCCTGAAAAGGGGGATCCCGTTTACCCATTCTGGTGGAGCGGCTGACCCTGCTGCTCTGTTTTTTCTCTGTGGAAATGATAGAAATAGCTGAGAGCGCTGTGCGTGTTTGCTCAACCAGCCACTCCATTAGACTTCGGGAACACAGGACACTGTTCTCAGAATAATATGGGTCCCAGTGGTCAGACCACCACAGATCAGTTAGTTATTCCCTATTCCACATATGTCAACCTTGTGGCCCTCCAGCTGCTGCCTACAACTTTCATCATGCTAAGACAGCCTACAGCTATCGGGGCATGCTGGGAGTAGTTGTGCTATAGATGGAGGGCCAGGAGTTTGATATCCCTGCCCTATTCTATGGACAGGCAATAACTTTAAAACTTGGCACAACCCCATTAAACGGGTTTTTTTTTTCCTCAGGATAGGTCATCAATATCAGATCGGCGGAGGTCCAACTTCCGACACCCACACCGATCAACTGTATGAAGTGAATACAGCACTTGTACGTTCTCCTCATTGTTTACCTGCTCAACATTGGAGTGCCACACAGTATAATTACAAAGAAGACGTCCCATTCACTTCTATGGACAGCTCTGTAATATTCAAGTATATAAGAAGGAGCTGTCCCATAGAAGTGAATAGGATGGCATACGGGTAATTACACTTTGTGGTGCTGCAAATTCGATGGCGAGCAGGTAAATAATGAGGAAAAGGAAGGCTGTGCTTGCACGCGTAGCCTTCTCTTCAAATAGCTGGTCGGCAGGGGTGCCGGGTGTCTGTCCCCCACCAATCTGATATTGATGAATTTTCCTGAGGATAGATCATCAGTATTAAACCACTGCACAACCCCTTAAAAAAAACAGGGGAAAAAATTATTATTATTTTTTTTTAAGGGTTGCAAAACTCAATATGATCAAACCATCTGTGGCAAATAACTCCCTGGGTTAAACCTTGTACCCAAAACCACACCCCTTTTTATTCCTGTTAACTTGGCCAGTATTTTTTGTTGGAAAAGGTGGCAACTAGGGATGAGTGAACTTCTGTTTTCAAGTTCAGAGTACAAGGTTTGGGTTATCTAAGAATTCCATTATGGATTCCATTACCATGGACCATACGTTATGGTCTGTGGTAGAGGAATCCATAACGGAATTGTTAGATAACCCAAACCTTGAATGCCGAACTTGAAATCGCGTAGCCTTCTCTTATGACCGAACTTTATTTTCCGTTATGCTGGATGGAAAACAAAGTTCGGTCAACAGAACTTTGTTTTCCGTCCAGCATAACGGAAACCAGACGGATCCGTTATGTTTGCCTAAATACTTCTATTATCTATATGACTGATCAAAGTGGAATGCCTCTAAAGGTTTCCATTCTGATTTCCGTCTTATGGATTCCATTATTAAAGCCAGAACGGAATCCATAACGTTAATGTGAACAAGCCCTAAGTTGTAGCTCAAGCGGAAAATTGCAGGACCTTCTTCAGTGATGTCACAATCACATGATCTGTTCTCCAGCCAGGCAGAGCACAGGAAGAGGACTAAACTTGCGTGAACAGTGCAGGTGTCATTTATGTGGTGTGTGTGCACAAAGGGTGTCATCAATATAGCGTATGGTGGGTGTGTATAGGGTGTCATCTATATAGTGTGTGGTCTGTGTATAGAGTGTTGTCTATATAGTGTGTGTTTATAGGTTGTCATTTATATAGTATGTGGTGTCTGTATAGGGAGTCATCTATAAAGTGTTGTGAGTGTTTATAGGGTGTCATCTATATACTGTGTGGTAAATGAGTATAAGGTGTTATCTATATAGTGCGTGGTGAGTGTGTATAGGGTTACATATATATAGAGTGCGTGTGTTTATAGGGCAAGTGTCATCTATATAGTGTGTGGTGTGTGAGTAGGATGTGTGACTATATAGTATGTGCATAGGGTTAGGGCTCATGCACACGTGCATTTTGTGTTTTGTGGTTCGCAGTGCACGCTGATATTTTTTGTTTTCCTTCTACAAAAATGTCTGATCCTATATAGGATTAGTAAAGTCTATATAGTTTGTGTGTAGGTTAAATGTTGTGTGTGCATACGGTTAGTAATGGAGTGTATATAGGATAAGTGTAGTGTATATCATGTTTGTATATGGTATGGTCTGTCTTGGATATTTTTCCAGGTCATGGGTAAGTGTTTTCCAAGACTAGGAATTCTCATTTCAAGCCCTGGATTATTTCTCAATTGCTTTGTTCCATGAACAGAAAGCTGTAGTTGTTTTTTTTTATGATCGGGAAGATGTATTCCCTGTTTTGGATATTTTTCCGGGTGACAACTAGCTGTGTTCCATGACCAGGAAGCTATATTCCCTGTTTTGGATATTTTTCCAGCTTTCAGAAAGTTGTTTTCCATGACTAGGAAGCTGTATTCCCTGACTTAGATATTTTTCCAGGTTTCAGGTAGTTGTTTTTCATGACCAGGAAGCTGCATTCCCAGCTCGGATATTTTTCCAGTTGACATGTATTTGTTTTCCATGACCAGGAAGCTGTATTCCCAGTCTTGGATATTTTTCCAGGTGATTAGTTTGTCAAGTGCTGGGTAGTTGTGTTCCATGACCGAGAAACTATATTTCCTGTGTTGGATCATTTTTTCAAACAATTCCTCTGGGTAAACAAAGCTAGGTGTGCTGGAGATGGCAGCAATATGCCCCCGTGACTAGGGTTGTCACAATACCAAAATTTTGATTCAATTTCGATCCCATAAAAAAATACTGCGATACTCGATACCACACGAAAGAAAAATAAAACACCAAAAAAGCCATGTGTATTCTGTCTGGCCCATAATAGAACAGTCCAATCCTATTTTTTGAGGGCACAAGGTGACTAAAAAATGGCAAATCGCGTGTTTTTTAAAATGTTTTTTTCTGTTACGGTGTTCCCCACATAGGATATATTTTTTAATAATTGGGAAAGGTTAATTAATTAATATTTTGGTGGGTTTTGGTGGATTTTAACTTTTTATTTACGGTAATAACTATTAGCCCCTTCAAGGAGCTAGAACCATTATCAAGACAACAAATCGTAATGTCATCCCTCAGCTTGTCCTATTCACCCTTATAGAGCTCTATTAGGGTGAATAGGACTTTACACTGTCCCTGCTGCCCTGTGCTTTGAGCACACAGCAGCATTGAGCTTACCAGCTTCAGTAGCATCCTGGCTGCCATGTTAACTAATCGGAGCCCCAAAGTCTCACTGCTGGGGCTCCATTCAGAAGCTGCCACTTCCACCAATGAATATATATACGGAGGATGGAGGGGAGGGGACCCTGTGGCCACTGTCGCCAATCAATATAATACTGGGGTGGGGTGGGTGGTGGCCTCTGTGCCACCAATGATTATAATACTGGGGAGAGGGGGGAGGTGCACTGCATCACCAATGAATATAATTAACCCGTTAATACAAATGGAGGCAGTGAGTGCCTGAGAGGTTAATTGACGGGGTCCACGGGATCGCCGCTTCCGGTCATTGGGGCCGGGTGTGTGATATGGCAATCACCCGCAGCCTAGCAGTATATCATTAATACCAGTATATTGCCCAACCCTACTTCCCATTCTGATAATGTCAGCCCCCAGGTTTTGGTTTAAACTTGGCTGGTTATGCAAAAAGGGGGAGACCCTATGTAATTTTTTTTATACTCCAAATAGAAGATCTAAAAAACATGAAAACTGTCTTGGATATTTTTTTATACTGCATGTGTCCTCACTAGTAACAATATACTACATACTTGTGCTGTCACAACTGATTATATACTACACACTTGTGCCCTCACTACTGACTATATACCATAGCCTATATACTGCATACACATCACACTGTGCTGTGCATTATATAAAGAACAGCTTGGATACACTTTACACAGCGCTGTGCATTATATAGAGAACAGCTCAGATACACTTCACACTGCGCTGTGCATTATATAGAGAACAGCTTGGATACACTTCACACTGTGCTGTGCATCATATGGAGAACAGCTCAGATAAACTTCACACTATGCAGTGCATTACAGTGTAGGGAACTGCTAATACTACTAAGATATAGTGCATTTAGCCTCTCTGCCCCTGCTCCTTGGCCTCAGAAACCCGAGGGATTCAGTACAAGGTTTGTTTTGTAAACACAGTCAGAACCATGAGCTGCAGTGAGGAGACATCTCACGTCTCCAGGAGTCTAAGGCAAGTAGCATGTGTAATCTTTACAACTAGGTGGAATAGATAAGCAGATCTTTGAGTATCTATATCCTTAAAGGGAGTCTTTCACCTGTTTTTCACCTATATAACTAAGAGCACTTCCCCACAGA
Source organism: Rhinella marina (assembly GCA_900303285.1). Lineage (NCBI taxonomy): Eukaryota > Metazoa > Chordata > Amphibia > Anura > Bufonidae > Rhinella > Rhinella marina. The sequence goes on from ONZH01025719.1 coordinate 22,911, forward strand.
AGATTGCATATACATCCCAGACATACCTGTGTTCAGAAAAAGCACTTTTATTCTGCTGGAAAACAGCTTCCAAGTGCCAAACCAGACTGAAGAGGGGAGGGCTGCTTTAGCTGCTCATATCTTGGGATTGGTAGCAGATAGAAAAATGGTTCTGACCTTCTATGAAAGCATTCCAAGCTTTCAAGTGATACCAAAATTACAGTATTATATCCAGTATATCAGAAGATATAGCTGTTAGAAATCGAGTCGGGAGAGAAAGCTGTTCTTAGTTTCACTTTCAGCTGGGCACTTGGGAGCTGTTTTCCTGCAGAATAAAAGTGCTTTTTCTGAACATGTAATAGAGACACACAGTGCACACATTTATGTCTGGGATGTGTATGCAATCTTCTGTGGTGCACTGCTGTTAGTTATATAGGTGAAAGACTCCCTTTAAGATCGCTAGTGAAGCTGGAGTGTATAGGAATAGATTGCCACCTGCTCCTCTTTATCTCCTTCACACAGAGCCAATAGTTCTGCTCTGTGTTACCTATATACTCACAGAATCTATCTGGTAATTGTAGTTATGGATCAGTATACAGTTCAGGGTTGTGATAGGTTAGGCTTCTGACGGCGAACTAGATAGTTAGAGGTCTGGTTGCACTGGTAGACTATTTGGCAGGTTAAGTACTCAGTGTTAGGGTAGTCAGGCCTGCATCTACTACTGTTGCTGCTGCTCTGTTTGCTGCCTGGAAGAAATCCTTTCATCATTATTAGAGATGAGCGAATCATCCAACATTCGCTTCCCGAATATTCGTCGAACTTTTCATAAGATTCGTACCTTCGACGAATCTATTAGGCGAATTTGCATACAAATCATACGTTATTATGTGGTGTTTTGCGAACATTCGCACACTAATAACGAACGTTCCATTTTGTAAAAGTATGCAACTTCTTTGAACACATACGCATGAGCGTACAAATTGCGTACGAATCCTCAGCGTACTATTGTCTATCGATTGCGTAATACGCAGGCACGCACAACGCTAGGCCGCGGCGTGCTCTCCTCAGAGGCAGAGCGAAGTTTGGAAAATGGCATCCAGGTGATTCTCAGCATTTAGCTCTGGAGAGCTGAAATACATGATATGGCTGATGGACCGGAAGGATTACGATGGCACACACCGCCACCCGAACAGGATAAAAAGGAGATGATCCAGCAGGTGATCCGAGGCTTGCGCCTTCATTTTGACACTGTGCGGACCCCGGGCCAGATTCAGCGGAAATGGTCCGATTTGAAGTTTAAGTGCCCAGAGCGGATTAAAGGGGTATTCCCATCTTAATGATCACATTTTAAAATGGAATACTGGTGGCCTTGATGATTTTTGTAAATATATGTCATTAACCAAAGTTTCCTGCTTTAGATAAAATCACATTTTCCTACCCCATAGTTTACAGATCGTATCCATTGGTTACGGCTCGCTTTCCACGGTGTCCCAGTGGGCTGCGCTTGCACAGACCGCACTCCGTTTTCACCCAGGCAGCCGCTGTTTTCTGCAAGAGTGCACACGTAGCCGCGCATGCGCACATCGTCATTCTGCCCTGCGATGTCTGATGCAGAGCCGCGCTTGCTCTGTATCAGATGCGGGCAGCCGCGCATGCGCGGTAGTTCTTTTGTGTCTGTGCTCGCATATAGAGCCGCGCATGCTCTGTATGCGATCACAGACATCGCTGAGGAGAGAGAGAAGTCAGGATCGCGAGCTGGAGACACGGACCTGCATCTACAGAGGTAAGTATAAAAAAAAAAATAACCACTATATTCACCAACGAATTTGGCCCCAAAACATTAGTTGTTATACTTATATATCAATATATAATTATTATTATATATAAAAGAAAATTTATGATTAAAAAAATAATAATTGGCTGGCTGAAGTAAGGTTAGCTATTACTTTTTTTAGTACACTATTTGAGGATGATGCTGGAAATACAGAGATGGGCACTGATTTTTTTTTTTATTGATATTGGGGACACTGGGTGTGTTGGGGGCTATTATACTGATGAGGGAGGGTGAGGGTATACATAAATGTATTTTCTCTAGGTGGAAAATATAGAGAGTTGACAGACACTGGGGAGCGCATTTTTATTTTCAGGTGCACTGATTTTTTTTATTTTTTTATTTTTATTTTTTTATATTTGGGACACTAGGGGTAAGATAAATGCGGTGTAAAGGGAAACTGGGTGTGGATGGGGGCCATTATACTGTGGGGGGAGGGTGAGGGGGGACATAAATGATTTGTCTCTGGGGGGGCAAAATAGAGAGTTGATATACACTGGGAGCACATTTTTTTAATATATTGATATTAGGGACACTAGGGGTAAGATAAATGCGGTGTAAAGGGACACTGGGTGGATGGGGCCATTATACTGTGGAGGGGGTGGCACATAAATGTATTGGTTTTTTTGGGGGGGATAGGACTGATAGAAAGTGGGGAGGGCAACCAGGTGCGGATGCAATGCGGATTCACTGACGGTGCCTAGCAATGTTGTTTTGTAAACATTCAGTTTTTTTCTAACGCAGGTGAAAATGCTTCGCACCCACGTGGAAAAAACTAAACAAACGTACACAATCGCAGTCAAAATGACTGCGATTGCGTGCGGATTGGTGTGGATTACATCACTGTGACATCACTGTGGGTTTATATATCCACTGTGTTTATTATCCTGACTGTGAGTACGGACTGTGACATCACTGTGTATTATCGTGTACTGTACTGTTTTTGACCCTACATCACGTTTATATCCCTGTACTGTGTGTGTATTATGCCTGGACTGTGACGTCACTGTGTGCATTATCTCTGTACTGTGACATCACTGTGATTATTATCTCTGTACTGTGACATCACTGTGTGTATTATCCCTGGACTGTGACGTCCGTCACTGTGTGTATTATCTCTGTACTCTGACATCACTGTGTTTATTATCTCTGTACTGTGACATCACTGTTTTTGTTATCCCTATACGGTGACATCACTGTTTTTGTTATCCCTGTACTGTGACATCACTGTGTGTATTATCCCTGGACTGTGACGTCACTGTGTGTATTATCTCTGTACTGTGACATCACTGTGTTTATTATCCCTGTACAGTGACATCACTGTTTATTATTAGAGATGAGCGAGCACTAAAATGCTCGGGTGCTCGTTATTCGAGTCGAACTTTTCCCGATGCTCGGGTGCTCGTTTAGAGTAACGAACCCCATTGAAGTCAATGGGAGACTCGAGCATTTTTTGCAGGGGACCAAGGCTCTGCCTAGGGAAGGCTGGGTGAAAACATGGAAACCTCAGAAAATGATGGAAACACCATGGAAATGGACAGGAAACAGCAGGGGCAGTATGCATGGATGCCTCTGAGGCTGCTTAATCCCACCATTACCCCAAATTCTCAGGCAACAGCCGGGTGGTTATCCTCATGGCAATTGTGCTCACCCAGACCAAGAAAGGCGAGGCAAATACCCATCACATGTTACGGAAACACCCAACTAGGTGCAACGAAGGTCCATCACCGCCTGCAGGTGACACCACTGCTCATGCTGGCACTGCAGCTGAAATCAAGTTTAGTATCTGTTCTTATCAGTTGCTGTGCCTGCTGGTGGTATAGTGGTGAGCATAGCTACTTCCCAAGCAGTTGATCTGGGTTCGATTCCTGTCCATTGCAGGAGGCAATTCAGAATCAGTACAATATCTAATACGTCCCCCTACGGGAAAATTGTTTGGAGAGAGGGCATGTAGGTGGGGGGGGAGGAGGTTTCGCTGGAAGAGCCAGAGGAGTGCCCCCTGGGCTAGTGTGTGGTGGTGACAACAGCCGGAATGGATTTAGAAAAACTGTTGCATCAACCGGTGCGGTATCGATTCTTCTCAGTTTAATACCGTATACGTCCCCTATCTTGGGACCTTATATTTTATGGATTTTTCGACCACAGAAAAAGAGCTTGCTCTGGCCAGGGAAGTGTCTTTCCCACTGCAGCTAAGGGGAAGTGTCCATGCTCTGCCTATCACAGGTCAGGAGGCAATTAAAAGAAGAAACAAAAAAAACATCAGTACAATATCTAATACGTCCCCTATCCGGGTAAATTGTTTGGAGAGAGGGCCTGTAGGTGGGGGGCAGGCTGGGGGGGAAGGAGGTTTCACTGGAAGAGCCAGAGGAGTGCCCCCTGGGCTAGCGTGTGTGGTGGTGACAACAGCCGGGTGTAGTTAGAATGACGACGCAGGACCCCAACTTAAAAATTTAGCATCAACCGGTACAGTCGTAAATCATGAGATTGATCAAGTTTGGTATGTCTTCTATGTATACTACTCAGTTTAATACCGTATATGGCAGCTATCCGGAAAAATAGTTTGTAGAGAGAGAGAGAAAGATAGGACAAAGAAGTAAATTGTTTGGAGAGAGGGCCTGTAGGTGGGGTGGCAGGCTGGGGGGAAGGAGGTTTCGCTGGAAGAGCCAGAGGAGTGCCCCCTGGACTAGCATGTGTGGTGGTGACAACAGCCGGGTGTAGTTAGAATGACGACGCAGGACCCCAACTTAAAAATTTAGCATCAACCGGTACAATTGTCAATTATGAGCTACATCAAGTGTGGCATGACTTTTAAATGGATATTGCATGTGGTCACGTACTCCCTGGAACCCCATAGTCACCCCTTCCCTGATGTGCTAGCCCAGAACATTCTCTGCCCCAATTTGCAAGACCTTTTGCTGTTTCCGTGTGCTGACAGTGGGGATTTACCAGTGTTGTCTGAGGAGGTGGTGGACAATGGCGAGACACAGGTGTCGGGGGGTGAAGTAGTTGTATGGGAAGCAAGTTACAGTGGGGACTCCTTGGGGGGGAATTTCTCAGGATGGGACAGATTCAACTTGGGTGGATCAGGCACAGGAACAGATGAATTTTTTTGGGGGGGTTATTTAACTTTTATTTAGCAAAAATAACCACAGAGATATTTATTCGTTATCTTCTCTGCGCAGTCTGGCTTAGGGGTTCGTCACTTTGATGGCGAGCTGTGCCGCTCTCTCCACAATGGTCTGTAGGTTCTTAGATGGAGACTTTGTTGGCGATTTCAGTACAGAAGGACTTGTTGCTCATCAACAGAACCACGACCTCCTTGACATTGTGGACAAGGAATTTGCGGGTGGACCAGGAATTTGCGGAACCCTGTGGGCAGCATGTGTTTGGTCTTCTACTTGCTATCGTATCCAATGTTGGGCAATATAGATTCGCAAGTAATATTATTTTTCACACCTATCCCAAAAATAAAAATGTATGCAGTTTGCGCAAATAAAACTGGAAACTGGAATTGGAGAGAGGGCCTGTAGGTGGACCTCCGGAAAAATTGTTTGGAGAGAGGGCCTGTAGGTGGACCTCCGGAAAAATTGTTTGGAGAGAGGGCCTGTAGGTGGAACTCGGGAAAAATTGTTTGGAGAGAGGGCCTGTAGGTGGCCCTCCGGAAAAATTGTTTGGACAGAGGGCCTGTAGGTGGACCTCCGGAAAAATTGTTTGGACAGAGGGCCTGTAGGTGGACCTCCGGAAAAATTGTTTGGACAGAGGGCCTGTAGGTGGACCTCCGGAAAAATTGTTAAGTGCCAGTTGGACCTCTAAAAAATGGCGTTTTTTGGGTCAGCGTTAGGCAAAGACGATATGTAGGAGGAGGAGGAGTAGAGAAGAGGAATCGGATACATAAGTTATTTAAATCTTTAGCTGCTTTCCCCCGGAGGAGATTTGAATTCCAGTGAAATCCAGGCTTTGTTCATTTTAATAAGCGTCAGCCTGTCAGCGCTGTCAGTTGACAGGCGTGTACGCTTATCGGTGATGACGCCATCAGCTGCACTGAATACCCGCTCTGACAGCACGCTAGTGGCAGGGCAGGCCAGCACCTCCAAGGCGTACAGCGCCAGTTCAGGCCACGTGTCCAGCTTTGAAACCCAGTAGTTGTATGGAGCAGAGTGATCACTACGGACGTTGGTATGGTCAGCTAGGTACTCCCTCACCATCTTTCTGTACAGCTCCCCCCTACTCTGCCTAGACTGGGGACAGGTAACAGTGTCTTGCTGGGGTGACATAAAAGTGGCAAAGGCCTTGGAGAGCGTTCCCCTGCCAGTGCTGGTCAAGCTGCCTGCTCGCCTCCTCTCCCCCGCTACTTGGCTCACAGAACCATGCCCTCTGCCGCTAGCGGCGTCAGATGGGAAGAATTGTTTCAGCTTGTGCACCAGGGCCTGTTGATATCTATTCACTCTCATACTCCTTTCCTCTGCAGGGATGAGAGTGGAAGGGTTCTGCTTGTACCGTGGGTCCAGGAGAGTGAACACCTAGTAATCGGTGTTTGAAAAAATTCTTCTAACGCGAGGGTCACGGGATAGGCAGCCTAACATGAAGTCTGCCATGTGCGCCAGAGTCCCAACACGTAAGAATTCCCTCTCCTCACTGGCCTGACTCTCCATTTCCTCCTTCCTCCTCCTCGTCAGCCCATACACGCTCAAGAGTTAAGGACTGAGCACTGGTACCCTCTACTGTCTCGCCGACATTCTCCTCCTCTTCCTCCTCATCCTCATCCCCCTCCTCTGATACGTGCTGAGAAACAGAACGGAAGGTGCTCTGGCTATCAAGCGACGTATCTTCCTCCATCGTCTCTTGTGACAAGCGCAAAGCATCCGACTTGATGCTGAGCAGTGAGTTTTTCAACAGGCAAAGCAGCGGGATGGTGAGGCTGATAATGGCGGCATCGCCGCTGACCATCAGTGTTGAGTCCTCAAAGTTGCTCAACACCTGGCAGATATCAGACATCCACGTCCACTCCTCATTGTAGACTTGAGGAATCTGACTGACCTGACTACCAGTTCTGGTGGAAGATGACATCTGGCAGTCTACAATCGCTCTGCACTGCTGGTAAACTCTGGATAACATGTTTAATGTGGAATTCCATCGCGTGGGCATGTCGCACAACAGTCGGTGAGCGGGCAGTTGTAGGCGGCGCTGCGCTGCCCTGAGAGTGGCAGCATCTGTGTTCGACTTGCGGAAAATGCGCACAGATGCGGCGCACCTTGGTGAGGCAAATCAGACAGATTGGGGTATGTCTTGAGGAACCGCTGAACTATTAGATTGAACACGTGGGCCAGGCATGGCACATGTGTCAGTCTGCCGAGTTGCAGAGCCGCCACCAGGTTACGCCCGTTGTCACACACAACCATGCCTGGCTTAAGGTTCAGCGGTGCCAGCCACAGATCGGTCTGCGCCGTGATGCCCTGTAACAGCTCTTGGGCGGTGTGCCTTTTGTCACCTAAGCTCAGCAGTTTGAGCACCGCCTGCTGGCGCTTACCCACGGCACTGCTGCTGCGCCTAGAGCTACCGACTGAAGGCGCCGTGCCCATGGATGGTAATTCGGTGGAGGAGGAGGAGGGGTCGGAGGAGGAGGAGGCATAGTACGTCTGAGAGACCGTGACCGAGGTAGGCCCCGCAATTCTTGGTGTGGGCAGTACATGAGCGGCCCCAGGGTCATTCTCGGTCCCAGCCTCCACCAAGTTAACCCAATGTGCCGTCAGTGAGATATAGTGTCCCTGCCCGGCAGCACTTGTCCACATGTCCGTGGTTAGGTGGACCTTCTCAGAAAGAGCGTTGGTCAGGGCACGGATGATGTTCTGTGACACGTGCTGGTGTAGGGCTGGGACGGCACATCGGGAAAAATAGTGGCGGCTGGGGACGGAATACCGAGGGGCAGCCACCGCCATGAGATTGCGAAAGGCCTCGGTCTCTACCAGCCTATAGGGCAGCATCTCCAGGCTAAGCAATTTGGAGATGTGGACGTTGAGGGCTTGGGCATGTGGGTGGGTGGAACTGTATTTCCTCTTGCGCTCCAGCGTC
>ONZH01025720.1:0-20987 GCA_900303285.1 Rhinella marina
TTGGGCCTCCACATAATTTTTAATACGTCTCACCTCTTGGGCCTCCACAAAATCTTTAAGAGGTCTCCCCTCTTGGGCCTCCACATAATTTTTAATAGTCTCACCTCTTGGGCCTCCACAAAATCTTTAACAGGTCTCCCCTCTTGGGCCTCCACATAATTTTTAATACGTCTCACCTCTTGGGCCTCCACAAAATCTTTAACAGGTCTCACCTCTTGGGCCTCCACATAATTTTTAAGAGGTCTCACCTCTTGGGCCTCCACATAATTTTTAAGAGTCTCTCATCTCTTGGGCCTCCACAAAATGTTTAAGAGGTCTCACCTCTTGGGCCTCCCACATAATTTTTAAGAGGTCTCCCCTCTTGGGCCTCCACATAATTTTTAAGAGGTACGTCTCTCACCTCTTGGGCCTCCACAAAATGTTTAAGAGGTCTCACCTCTTGGGCCTCCACAAAATCTTTAACAGGTCTCCCCTCTTGGGCCTCCACATAATTTTTAATACGTCTCACCTCTTGGCCCTCCACAAAATCTTTAACAGGTCTCCCCTCTTGGGCCTCCAAACATAATTTTAATACGTCTCACCTCTTGGGCCTCCACAAAATCTTTAACAGGTCTCCCCTCTTGGGCCCTCCAACATAATTTTAATACGTCTCACCTCTTGGGCCTCCACAAAATCTTTAACAGGTCTCCCCTCTTGGGGCCTCCACATAATTTTTAATACGTCTCACCTCTTGGGCTCCACAAAATCTTTAACAGGTCTCCCCTCTTGGGCCTCCACATAATTTTTAAGAGGTCTCACCTCTTGGGCCTCCACATAATTTTTAAGAGGTCTCATCTCTTGGGCCTCCACAAAATGTTTAAGAGGTCTCACCTCTTGGGCCTCCACATAATTTTTAAGAGGTGTCACCTCTTGGGCCTCCACATAATTTTTATCGGTTCTCCCCTCTTGGGCCTCCACATAATTTTTAAGACGGTGTCACCTCTTGGGCCTCCACATAATTTTTATCGGGTCTCCCCTCTTGGGCCTCCACATAATTTTTAATACGTCTCACCTCTTGGGCCTCCACAAAATCTTTAACAGGTCTCCCCTCTTGGGCCTCCACATAATTTTTAATACGTCTCACCTCTTGGGCCTCCACAAAATCTTTAACAGGTCTCCCCTCTTGGGCCTCCACATAATTTTTAATACGTCTCACCTCTTGGGGCCTCCACAAAATCTTTAACAGGTCTCCCCTCTTGGGCCTCCACATAATTTTTAATGGGTCTCCCCTCTTGGGCCTCCACATAATTTTTAATACGTCTCACCTCTTGGGCCTCCACAAAATGTTTAACAGGTCTCACCTCTTGGGCCTCCACATAATTTTTAAGAGGTCTCACCTCTTGGGCCTCCACATAATTTTTAAGAGGTGTCACCTCTTGGGCCGCCACAAAATTTTCCATGAGCCTATGACCAGCCCACGGCCTCTTCCTGCCTTTTGCGGTCCTACGCATCCCTCAACATCCCACTGCTTTACCTGCTAGACATGACACTGGGCCAGGTCGGGTCACTGACATCTCAAGCGCCAACAATTTGGGCATTTTAAGGCTTCTGCATGTGTTTTTGAGTTGTTTTTACATTTTAAAGAAGACATGTCTGACCACATCTCACACACACACACAATGACAATTAGGGGTGGGGTCTATTTGCTTTTCCCCCTTTGCCTATGCCATCTGTGGTTGTCATAGGCAACGTGATTTTAAGGGGGTGCAGAATTTTATCTTCTTTTTTGTCTAGTTTGGCTTGGGGTCCATGGCAATGTTGAGGAAAGAAGGTTTCCTTGTATGGTCTCACTTTACAGAGAGGTTAGATTGTGTTTGGAGTGTATTGTTGAGAGGCTGTGATAGTGGCGTAATAGTGCGACTTGGGCGCGTTATATGCACCCAGACATGCTTCCCCTGCTGTCCCAGTTGCATTCCAGCAGTGTTGGCATCCTTTTCTGAGGTTCCAGGGTGGACTTGGTGACCTCCAAGTGGTCGAATTGAGATTTCCAAGTGGCGAGCATTTTTTTCCCATAGACTTCAATGGGATTCGATATCTGGTCGAATAGTCGAATTTCGCAGTCTATTCGAATCGAATTTCGAACTTTCGAATATTTCACTACTCGCTCATCTCTAATTACAATTACCTACTGTATGTGGATTACAAATTACAACTGAGTTTGGGACTCTGTTCCAGTTGTATGACAAGCGTCAGAACAAAAGAGACTTAAACGTGTCAGTGAGCATACTATGTAGGTGATATTTAAAATGTTTACATTATACCTATAATTTATTTGCACTATATTGTTTGCACTGGATTGTTTGCACTAATGTTTTTACCTTTCAGCAACATTTTCAAGTATATTGCCCATTGTGTGTATTTCTTTACAGGTACCTTAATGTGTCCTCATATTCACTTTATTGTATGTTGGATGGTTGTACTATGCACTTAGCCGGATAGACAGCACCTTACTTGTTCTACCTCAAATATACATACTGCCTCTGAGGGCGATTTCAGATCTGACCATTTACACTGAATCTGGCCCGGGGTCCGCAAGGTGTCGAAACGATGGCACAAGCCTTCGGATCACCTGCTGGATCACCTCCTTTTTATGCTGGGTGGCGGTGTGTGCCTTCGTAATCCTGCCGGTCCATCAGCCAGACTAGGTATTTCAGCTGTGCAGCAGAGCTAAATGATGAGGGTCGCCTGGATGCCATTTTCTAAAATTTGCTCTGTCTCTGAGGAGTGCACGCCGCGGCCTCTCGTCGTACGTGCCTGCGTATTACGTAATCGCGTAGACAATAGTACGCTGAGGATTTGTACGTCTTCTAAGAAGTTGCGTACATTTTTTAAAAGAGTGTTCGTTATTAGTGCGCGAATGTTAGCTAATAGCAAATAATAATGTATATTTTGTACGCAAATACAACAAATCTAGTCGTCAAATATACGAATCTTAGGAAAAGTTTGGCGAATGTTCGGTGAATAAAATTTTGAATGATTCGCTCATCTCTACTCTTTACCAATTACTTCCTTTACTGTCAATTTATTACTAGTGCATAGTCAGTTGACAATTGCCACCATCTTTGAATCATCTATCAAGGGAGAAAGATTTGTGAATGTTTTTAAACATGCCATGCCAGGCCAGGCCGAGGCCAATCAACAAGCCCAAAGCTCTCACCTTAACACTTAGGTTCAGGCATACCTAGCCTTTGGCATGTCTCAGGTGTATACCCTGTTCCCTGACCCAATGATCTTCTGGGCAGGCAGACTAGAATAGTGGCCTAAACTGGCACAGTATGCTCTCTTTATTCTCTTTCCAGCCTCTAGTGTAATCTCTGAGAGGGTTTTCAAGGTTGCAACCCTTCGGACCAAGGTGTCCTCTGCGAGTGTCCAAAACATTACTTTAGTCAAAATGAACCACGCCAGGGGGGGGCAGAGCCTGCGCTGGAGGTAAATGGTGGTGTGAAGCGCTGCTTTGCTGCTAGATATACCCTTACAGCTTGTTTTACCCAGCCTGTTGGACTCAACATGGTCAAAATTGGTGGATCCAAGGAGCTCTGTCAGCACGTTCCTCACTAGCACCAGCCAACTTTAGCTATAACCGGCGAAATGGTGAAAATTGGACACCCCAGACCAGGGGACACTCATGCCACCTCAAAAAACCAGATGCCCGGTGGAGAGATGTATAAATTTAACAAGAAAGCAGCCGCAACTGTAGCAGCGAGGGAACCTAAAATGGCGCCCGCTACCCCGCACAAGGTCAGTGAACGCGCTCCTGAACACTCAGAGGGAGACAGCGATGCAGAGGAGCCACATGGCCAAAACGTTTTACCTATCACCCGACATTATCTTAAGCAAGCACTATGCAAGGCATTAGAACCAGTACTCAGCGAACTCACCTCACTTCGCCACGAGGTACGCCAAGTCGGGGAGCGCATGGAGGCATTGGAGACTAACCAGGCCGCAATACTAGACCATCAGGAGGCAACCACCCTATCATTCCAAAAGTATCGCTCATACCTCAATGACCTCCATAACGCCATAGAGGATCAGGAAAATAGGGGACGCAGGAGTTTTAGAGGGATCCCCGAGTCGGTTACCGTGGGAGATATCCCAACTGCTGTCCTAACTATTTGCACTTCCTTACTAGGTCCAGAGTACCAGTTAGACATTACCATCGAGCGTGCCCACAGGGCACTACGCTCTAAGTCAAAACCATTAGAACCTCCTTGGGACGTCATCTGCAAGTTCCTCAATTTCCAAGTCAAAATGGCAGTCCTTGAAGCAGCCAGAAATCATGATGATTTAACATACGAAAACTCTCCAATTTCCATCTTTCAAGATTTGTCTCCTACCACTCTTAGGCTTCTTTCACACTTGTGTTTTGGAATTCCGGTATTGAGTTCCGTCATAGGGGCTCAATACCGGAATAAAACGCTTCAGTTTTGTCCCCATTCATTGTCAATGGGGACAAAACTGGACTGAAGACAACGGAATGCTCCTGAAAGCATTCCGTTCAGTCTTCAGACCGGAGAGCAAACCGCAACATGCTGCGGTTTGCTCTCCGTACTGTTTATCCGCACCAAGATGGATCCGGAATGACCCCAATGGAAGTCAATGGGGATGGATCCATTTGGTGTGACACACTCAGTAAACGGATCCGTCCTCCATTGACTTTCAATGGAGTTCATGATGGATCTATCCACCCTTCACCCGCCGGATACGTGCTGCCGCTAATGTGAAAGTGGCCTTAGAAAACGCAGACTGCTCAAGCCTCTAACCGATTGGCTTCGATCCAACAAAATCCTATACAGATGGACCTTTCCATTTAGATTGTCCTTTTTTCATGCAGGACGTCGTCTCAACATATCGGCCTTCTCAAACCTGGACGCAGCATTTGATCTTCTCCAGATTCCATCTATGGAAATAGAAAACTGGGAACTTTATCATGATATTACTGAGCTTCCAGAGACCCCAAAAATACCTCCATTCGTTTTTTAATGCATGCCAAAGTCGCAGAGGTCAAAGAAGAAGAATAGCCAATGACTCTAAAGAGAATTATTCAAGACTAGTGATGATCGAGCACCCAGATGTTCGGATGCTCGGGTGCTCTGGCCGAACACTAGGTGGTGCTCAAGTGCTCGGCCGAGCACCCGAGTATAATGGAAGTCAATGGGAGAAGACCAGGCACCCCCTGATCGGATGAGGGGAGGGTGTCTGGTCCATAGGGAAATGTCAGAAAATGGTGAAAACACCACAGAAATGGTTAGGGAACAGCATGGGGAGGATGTCTGGATGCATCTTGGACACCAAAGTCGCACCAGTCATGCCACTTTTACAGAATGACAAAAATACCCCCAAAAAACCCAAGATAACATTGATTTTACAGGAAATATTGTTGGGAAACATAGATTTACTTGTACGTTAAGCGCAAGTGCTGCCAAAAATTACACGGATGAGGCACTCCCAGTCAACCGATATATCATATAAAGGAGGGCCTCATTCACTTTGTGGTATAATTGTGGGACTTCGACACTCATAAAGCCTATGCACTAAGGGAAAGGGCTGCCAAAAATTACAAGGATCAGGCACTCCAATACACCCTTTATTACACATAAACGAAAGCATCATACACACCTTTGAAAAGTTATCACTGATGGCCTGCTGCTGACACTCAAAAACAATAGGGGTGACATTCTGCTGCTGCGCAGATCGGCCAAAAAATTTAAGGGACACATGCAGCTGCCACCGCACCGCTAAGAGTCGCTGACAACTCTTTCTTTTTTCGCTATCCGCCACGGGAGGCCGGTGCCCCCCAGCGGCGTGTGCTGTGTCAGGTCCACTTGCGTTTATCTAAGTTGCTGCACTTAAAAAGCTCGAAGTTTGATCTTAGGATCGAGTTGGCTGTCTGCAGGGAGGTGAGCTAACATCTGTCGAAGCCCCTGCCTCTCCCACATGCTGCTGCCACCGCACCGCTAAGAGTCGCTGACAACTCTTTCTTTTTTCGCTATCCGCCACGGGAGGCCGGTGCCCCCCAGCGGCGTGTGCTGTGTCAGGTCCACTTGCGTTTATCTAAGTTGCTGCACTTAAAAAGCTCGAAGTTTGATCTTAGGATCGAGTTGGCTGTCTGCAGGGAGGTGAGCTAACATCTTTCGGAGCCCCTGCCTCTCGGCGCCTCCCTGATGCTCTTCGCTGATTGACCCGGAAGCCGGAATCGTTTACTTAAAAAATTTGAGTGTTCAAACCAGCCGGGTTGACTGAATACTTGAAAATATTAAAATGTCAACCTTGTTATAAATGGGAATACCCAAAATGACTCTCAGGCAGTGACATGATGCACTGAGGGCTCCAGCTTTGCGTGGACTGTGACAAAATGGAGGTATTGATGCAGTAATCCAAGACAGCTCGGAGTTCGATCTGGAGATCAAGCTGGTGGTCTGCAGGAAGGTGAGCTAACATCTGTCGGAGCCCCTGCCTCTCGCTGCCTCCCCAATGCTCTTCGCTGAGTGTCCCGGGAGCCGGAATCGTTTACTTAATAAATTTGAGTGTTCAAACCAGCCGGGTGGACTGAATACTTGAAAATATTAAAATTTCAACCGTGTTAAAAATGGGAATACCCAAACTGACTCTCAGGCAGTGACATGATGCACTGAAGGCTCCAGCTTTGCCTTGACTGTGGCAAAATGGAAGTATTGATGCCGTAATCCGAGAAAGCTTGGAGTTCAATCTGGAGATCAAGCTGGTGGTCTGCAGGGAGGTGAGCTAACACCTGTCGGAGCCCCTGCCTCTTGCTGCCTCCCCGATGCTCTTCACTGAGTGTCCCGGGAGCCGGAATTGTTTACTTAATAAATTTGAGTGTTCAAACCAGCTGGGTCGACTGAATACTTGAAAATATTAAAATTTCAACCGTGTTAAAAATGGGAATACCCAAACTGACTCTCAGGCAGTGACATGATGCACTGAGGGCTCCAGCTTTGCCTTGACTGTGGCAAAATGGAGTTATTGATGCTGTAATCCAAGAAAGCTCGGAGTTCGATCTGGAGATCAAGCTGGTGGTCTGCAGGGAGGTGAGCCCCTGCCTCTTGCCGCCTCCCCGATGCTCTTCGCTGAGTGTCCTGAGGGCCGGAATCGTTTACTTAAAAAAATTGAGTGCTCAAATCAGCCGGGTCGACTGAATACTTGAGCTCTGAATAATGGAATAGGACTCTATGCTGCTGCCGAGCTGACCGTCCAAAAAATTTAAGGGTGACCCGCAGATGCCGAGTTGACCGTAAAAAGAATGATATTCTTGATGTGAGATTCTGCTGAAGAGCAGACCGAAAAAAAAAAATTAAGGCAGACATGCCTCTTAGCTAAACATCTGAAACATTAGAAGTGAAATATAGCAGAGCAGAGCGGGTAAAACATTATGGTTGAGTGCCTGCTGGTGAGCTGACAGGCCAGAAAATTATGTTGCAGGCCCAGCTGGGGAGCTGAGCGGCTAAAAAATTTGGGTGCAGGCCCAGCTGGTGGACTCGAGGGCAGCCTAATATGATGGAGGAAGAGGAGGAAGAGGACAAGAAGAGGAAGGGGTACATGATAATACAGTGTATTTAATACCCCCTAAAAGCCAGATTTAAGGTTGCTTCATGTTAAGCCGCTTTCATCTGGTGGAGTACAGAAGTCAGGGGCAATCCAGGCCTTGTTCATTCTGATAAGCATAAACCTGTCAGCATCATCAGTTGACAGGCGGATGCGCTTATCAGTAATTATGCCCCCAGCGGCACTAAATACCCGCTCAGACAAAACGCTGGCGGCAGGGAAGGCCAGCAACTCCAAGGCGTAGAGCGCCAGTTCGTGCCACGTGTCCAGCTTAGACACCCAATAATTATACGGCACAGAGGAATCGCTGAGGACGTTGACACAGTCAGCTAGGTACTCCTTTACCACCTTCCAAAACTTTTCACTCCTTGTCACACTAGGCCGCTCATCAGGGTGAGGCTGCTGGCGGGGTGTCATAAAACTGTCCCAGGCCTTGGAGAGTGTCGCCTTGCCTTTGTTGGAACTGCTGTGTGTTCCCCTCGTCTCCCCTCCTCGGGTGGCCAAGGAACTACGTACTCTGCCGCCAGAGTTGTCAGATGGAAATTTGTGGAGCAATTTTTCGACAATGGCCTTCTGGTATTGCATCATTTTACTTGTCCTCTCCACCACAGGAATGAGAGATGGGAAGTTCTCTTTGTAGCGGGGGTCGAGAAGGGTGAACAACCAGTAATCCGTGTTGCCTAATATGCGTATAACGCAAGGGTCACGGAAAAGGCAGCCTAGCATGAAGTCAGCCATGTGTGCTAGAGTCCCAAAAGACAAGGCTTCGCTCTCCCCACCAGGAGCATGACTCTCAATATCCTCATTGTCCTCTTCTTCAGCCCATCCACGCCGAAGAGATGGTGTAAACGTGGTATGCCTACCCTGTGTATCAGTGGCAACCGTCTCCTCCTCCAATTGGCGCTGAGAAGATGAATCAAGGGTGGTCTGGCTATCACCCTGTGTAGGGTCTTCCCCCATTTCCACCTCTTTCACATGCAGAGCATCAGCCTTTATTGTGAGCAGCGAGCTTTTTAGACACGTAGACACAGGAGTGGGATGGTTACGCTGATAATGGCATTATCGCCGCTCACCATCTGTGCAGATTCATCAAAGTTGCGTAACACCTCACAGAGGTGAGACATCAATGCCCACTCGTCACTTGTGAAAAGGCGGAAGCTGACAAGAAAGGCGCAGACCATGGTGCAGCTGGTATTCTACTACTGCTCTCTGCTGCTCACAAAACCTGCCCAACATGTGTAAGGTGGAATTCCATCGCGCGCTCAGGTCGCACAGCAGTCGGTAAGCCGGAAACCGCAAGCGCTGCTGCAGGGTTGCCATGCTGGCTGAAGCTGTCGGTGACTTGCGGAAATGGGCACACAGGCGACGCACCTTCACCAGTAGCTGAGAAAAATTGGGGTAGGTTTTCAGAAACCGCTGAACCACTAAGTTGAAGACATGGGCCAGGCATGGTATGTGTGGAAGGTTGGCCAGCTCCAAAGCCACTACCACGTTGCGGACGTTATCGGATAAAACCATGCCTGGCTGGAGATTACTGGCGAGAGCCACAGCTCAGCCTGGTCCCTTATGCCATGCCACAGCTCTGCGGCGGTGTGCAGTTTGTCACCCTGGAAAATAAGCTTCAGCACAGCCTGTTGCCGCTTACCGACTGCTGTGCTACACTGCTTCCAGCTACTGACAGAAGTCTGAGTGGTGCTGCAAGAGGGCAATACTGCATGGGAAGAAGTGGAGGAGCAGGCAGAGGAAGAGAAGGAGGGGTTGCAGCCGTTACTATAGGTGGCAGCGGAAATCTGGATGGAAGTAGGGCCCGCAATCCTCGGCGTGGGTAGCACCTGGGCCATCCCAAGGACAACTCGCTCCCAGCCTCCACAACGTTCACCCAGTGTGCCGTCAGGGAAATGTAGCGTCCCTGGCCACAAACGCTTGTCCATGTGTCAGTTGTTAAGTGGACCTTGCCAGTAACTGCGTTGGTCAGGGCCCGGGTTATGTTTCTGGACACATGCTGGTGAAAGGCAGGGATGGCACACCGGGAAAAATAGTGGCGGCTGGGGACTGCGTAACGAGGGACAGCCGCCACCATCAGGCTGCGAAAGGCCTCAGTGTCCACCAGCCTAAGCGGCAACATTTCCAGGGCCAGCAACTTGGAAAGTTGCGCGTTTAGAGCTATGGCCTGTGGGTGGATGGCAGGGTATTTGCGCTTGCGTTCAAATGCCTGCGGTAAGGACATTTGAACGCTGCGCTGAGACATTGAAGTGGGCGTGCTGGCTGATGTTTCTTGTGAAGGTCCAGGTGCAGGGCGGGAGGCATCCGGGCCTGCGTCTTGGACAGCACATAACAGAGGGGAAGAGGAGGCAGTAGTGTGACCTGCAGACACAGATCGTGGACCCAGGCGTTCAGCCTTGCTTTGCTGACATGTGTCGGATCATGCTGGTGGTGGGCAGGTTGCTGGTGTTTACGCCCCTGTTCATCTTACGGTACGGCACAGGTTACAAATTACAATCCGTTAATCTTCAGCACTTTATGTAACTTGGTCACAACTACAGTACTGCAGACTTTTATTAACTGTATGATCAGAAAAATTTTAAAAAATGTCCAATATTCTGAATGCGCTAACGTTATTGAGCAGCAGCAAATGAGGAACTGCGGCCTAAATTTACGGTATTAAATGTGACAACGGATGTCAGCTACAGAGACTTTTGAATGGTTGTAATACGCTGTGCACCTAGCGTTACTGGCAGAGCACACCTGTTTTTTTTTGACACCCAAAAAAATAAAAAAGACGTATTTCACAATGGACTTTGCTCTTTTTGTAACAGCGACAATCTTTCTACCTACCCAAATACTATCCCTGTTGTTTAATTCCCTCCTAGGGAATTGAATTGCAGCAGCAAATGAGGAACTGCGGCCTAAATTAACGGTATTAAATGTGACAACGGATGTCAGCTACTGAGACTTTTGAACGGTTGTAATACGCTGTGCACCTAGCGTTACTGACAAGGCACACCAGTTTTTTTGTTTTTTACACCCACAAAAATAAAAAAAGACTAGTGATGAGCGAATCGAAGCGGCAATATTCGTGATTCGCACGAATATTGCCCGCTTCAGCTCGGCTCGGCATCCCGAGGCAGCGCGGATTCGTGAGTCACTGTAAGTTTGAAATGCCTGTTTTTTTCAGCCAATCAGCATCAAAGGGAAGCCTGTGGGAACGCCTGCTGTGATGTAACAGCCCCTATACCTCCCCAACAGTGATTGACTGGCAGTGACATGTGACCGAAATTTACATAAGGTAGGGACCTGCACAGTGTCGGACTGGCCCACGAGATGCCGACCTGAGGTCTGATGGGGGCTCTTCCCGGCACCCCTGGTGGCGGTGGGTGCCGAGGTAATAGATGTTGGGGTTAGCGCTGGCCTGCCATACCGGCAAGCATTAAGCCCAGTATTAGTAATCAGGGCCGCCTGTAGATAGCCCTAATTACTAAAACTGTAGTATTGTAAAAAAAAATACACACACACAAGTATAAAACATTTTATTGAAATAAACACTCCCCCAGACCCCTGTTTGACCATTTTATTAAAAAAAAAAAAAAGCTGGTCCGACGTAGTCCACCGAATCCGACGTAGTCCTCTGCATTCACGACCCTGAAAAATAGAAAACAAACACACAAACACAGACCACTTACCTCTTCCTGCACTGGGATAATACACACAGCGATGTCACTGTACAGGGATAATAAACACAGTGATGTCACTGTACAGGGATAATAAACACAGCGATGTCACTGTACAGACATAATAAACACAGCGATTTCACTGTACAGGGATAATAAACACAGTGATGTCACTGTACAGGGATAATAAACACAGTGATGTCACCGTACAGGGATAATAAACACAGTGATGTCACAGTACAGAGATAATAAACACAGTGATGTCACCGTACAGGGATAATAAACACAGTGATGTCACAGTACAGAGATAATAAACACAGTGATGTCACAGTACAGGGATAATAAACACAGTGATGTCACAGTACTGGGATAATACACACAGTGATGTCACTGTACAGGGATAATAAACACAGTGATGTCACAGTACAGAGATAATAAACACAGTGATGTCACCGTACAGGGATAATAAACACAGTGATGTCACAGTACAGGGATAATATAAACACAGTGATGTCAAAGTCCAGGGATAATACACACAGTGATGTCACTGTACAGGGATAATAAACCTCAGATCAACACATTGTGCCCCCATCAGACCTCAAATCAGCGTCTTGTTCCCCCATCAGACCTCAGGTCAGCGTCTTGTGCCCCCATCAGACCTCAGGTCAGCGTCTTGTGCCCCCATCGGACCTCTTTGCCTTCTCTTTGAGGAATGAATCCTACTTGATTAGGGTCAATCAGCACAGGCAGTAGCAATTTAAGTCTATTTTGCTAAGAGATAGGCAAATAATTTAAGGTCTGCATTTAGGAGTGAGATGGGGCGGTAGCTTCCACACTGGGTGGGGTCTTTACCTTCTTTAGGTATTATAGAAATGTGGGCCATTAATGACTGTGGGTAAAAGGGGATGACAGACATTGCTAAGTTAAATAATTTGGTCATGTATGGTAAGATGACATCTTGGAAGGTTAAGTAGTAAAAAGGGGTCAATCCATCAGGGCCTGGGCACTTATTTTTTGGAGCTGATTTGAATGCAGAGAGTATATCTTCTGTTGTGAAAGGTTTGCATAGATCTTCAGCTTGTGAGGGCGAAATGTGAGGGAGGTCAATGGAATTTAGAAATTGCTTAGTTAGGTCATGCTTTATTGCCTTGTCCTGAGGGGAGTCAGAATGGTTAAGGTTATATAGTTTTGAGTAGAACTCTTTGAACGCTTCAGCAATTTTAGGAGTACTATAATGTTTAATGTTCGCAGCTGAGTGTATAATCGGTATATATTTTTTATTTTTCCTGGCTTTAACTTGGGCTAACCTAAACTTTCTGGGTTTGTCACCATGTGCATAGTATTTATGCTGGAAAGCAATATGTGTTTTTGCTGATTGCAGATTTCAAATGTTTTTCAATTCAGTCTGTAAAGAGGATAGTAGCTGGGTGTTGGCCAGAGCTTTCGATTTTTTCTTTATTTTTTCTAATGAGGATATTTGCTGTAAGAGATCTTGGATCTTTTTATCATGTGTTTTTTTTTAACATAGGAGGCTAATGAGATGAATTCTCCTCTAAAAATGGCTTTGTGGGATTCCCACAGAACTGGGGTAGAAATGTCTTGTACGTCATTATTTTGGAAGAATTCCGTGAGTTTATCCTTAAGTTTCTTCCAACGAAGGGGTTGTTTAAGAATAGTGTCATTAATTCTCCATGTAGGAGATTGTTTCGGTAGTGTTGTAATGTGTAGCTGCATGCTACCGTAATTGGTGAATGGTCTGAGAAAACATGGGTGAGTATTTTAGGGTTGGAGCAATGTTGGAGTGAGTTAGTGTGCGTGAAGAAGTAGTCAAGGCATCTGTAGGATTGTTGTGGGGAAGAGAAATGAGTATAGTATTTCTCATGAGGGTTAGAGAATCTCCATACATCTCTGTAACCTAGACTATGAAGTGAGTGTTTAGGCTTGCTCAGTATTTTGAATGTCAGGGTAGAGTGGCCTGTAGAGGAGGCTTTGAGGGGGTCCAGGGCGACATTGAAATCGCCACCTATGATCATGAGCCCTTCTGCAAAGTCTGAAAAGTGTTTCAATGATCCATGGGACTTGATTGTGGTTTGGTGCGTATATGTTGCCTATTGTGATAGTCTGGTTTGCTATTCGACCTTTCACAAACATGAACCTGCCTTCGCTATCAGTGATGTGTGAAGAATAAGTAAAAGGGGTGTGTTTGCTCAGTCCTATGCTGACGCCATAGGCCTATCCTAGGCTCAAGATATAAAGGGACTATGAAACCATTGAGAGAAGAAGGATTTATTTATTGCAGGAGTGTGACCTTTTTTAAAGTTGGTCTCTTGCAATAAAAAAATGCTAACATGTTGCTTTTTTAAATAAGCAATAATCTGACCTCTTTTTGAAGGGGCGTTGATACCACGTACGTTATAGGACATCAAGGTAATGTCAGTCATTGTTGCTGGAAATTGTTAGATAGGATAGTCTGGTGTTGCATGTTCCCAGAGGGGGTGAATCTTCTAGAGATTTTGGGTTGACCTGTTTGAGGAAGGAAAGGGAGAGAGGTGGTGGGGAAGCCAGAGGGAAAGAAGGGAGGGCAATAAACAATAAACAAGTAACATTACTTAAATAAAGGCCTTCAGAGTTAAGTATACGGTACACTCTGAAAATGGTAGTAGAAAATAATGTGGATGGGAGGGGAGTTGATTTGTCAACTGACATCATCAATGCCCCTCTCACTACCACCAAAAAGGGAAATTGACAAAATAATAACCTGTCACGAAAGGCAATAACTAGAACATAGTAAACAAAGAGACGATATCTGTAGTAAGTCCAAAAAGGATATAACGTTGTGGATTTTTCAAAATGGTAAGACAGAGAGACCTCAGGCATTTTCAGTGTGTAGACGTTTCGGTGTCAGTTTCTCAGATCTCCTTCTCATTCTGTTGTATTTGTCAGGCTGAATGGTTTCCCAAGCAGCAGGCGATGGGATGGTAGGCATTACTACTAGGTCTTTGACTTGGGCCCAATCTTCTATTGCAGAAGGAGGTAATTCTAGTAAGTCTAGTCATTTGTTAACATCTTCTCTAGATCTTATTGTATACCTAGATCCTTCAATTGAAGTCTGGAGGCCGAACGGGAAAAGCCACCTGTAGGGTATATTCTTGGATCTTAGACATTCAGTAGTAGGTTTAAGAGCACGTCTTTTCCTCAGTGTGAGAGGTGCAAGGTCCTGGAAAATGTGGATCTCTTGGTTTTCAATGAGACATGCACCTCCTTCTCTGTGTTGACGCAAAATAGCTTCTTTCGTCCTGAAGTCCATAAGGCGGCAGATGACGTCTCTTGGAGGTTCTTGTGGTTTGGGTTTGGGTCTCAGTTACCTATGCACTCTTTCAATACTAACTTTTTCTGAGTTATCTTCTCCCACGACTGTGACAAATATTTCCTGGACTGTTGTCAATAATGACTCGGGAGCAATGGTTTCTGGAATACCTTTGAGGTGTAGGTTATTTCTTCTCCCTCTGTTGTCTTGGTCCTCCACGTAATCAAAAAGGGAGTTGAGGTATGTTTGACATTTTTGAAAATTATCTGCTGTAGCAGTAGAATGGTCACTAATTGTATATTGTAGGTTTTCCAGTGATTCAACTTTGTGACCAAGTAGTTTAAGATCTTGTTTAATGTCATTCAAGTCCTCTGATAAGGGTTGTAGTGCTCTTGAAAGGGCCTTGTCCAAGGCTTTCTGGAGGAAGGACCTGGAGAGTGTTAAATCTAATTGGGACGTGTTCTCTGAGTCACTTATTGCCTCATCTTCTGATTCCTCTCTAGAAGAGGTGCCCATGTTTTTTTGCGGGGGAATGAGATCTTGGCGTAGTAGTGGGCTTTTGAGGAGTGGAGGTATTTCTTTTCATGAATTTATCCATATCTCCCTTAATTCCACTCATTTTTTCGTTTGAGCCGTTGCCCTTGGAATTGCCATATTTTACCATTTTGACAAGGTTGGTAATGTTGTGGTAGTGAGAAGGAGCAAGTGGGGGAGGAAATCACATTACATTAGAGTAAAATCGAGCTTCTTAATCTCCAGCGTTGTAGAGAGGAAAAATGAGGTCAGTGGCCATTTAAGTAAATCTCTTCACACTAGGTAAGATGTTTTAGAACTATGATTAGTCCATAAAAATTCAGGCACAGCCTGTCCATACCCTTGTGGAGTTGATGGGGAGATAAGGTAGATGGCCAGTGGGTAAGTGGGTGATGCGTGCAACTCACCCTTGCCCAGGTCCTGTCTAAGATGGCGGCTGAGCCTTCGTGTGGCGCGAAAAGAAGGAACGGCACAGTGTAAGGCTGCTTTTCGGAGCTTCCTGTAGTAGCAGATGACAACTACCCAGGGTCAGGTAAGTTAGGAATTACTCCCACTGAGAAGCATTGTTGTCTGGTAGGATGCCGTTAAGCCGACTGTGCATAATAGGTGAGAGCAGCGATCGCTGAGACTGCTAATTTAGGCCGCGGCTTGTATAGGCCGCGTTGCAAATGGAGGTAATGCAAATGGGGTAAAAGAGGTCTCAAAATGATCAGGAGCTCTTACAGTCCGAATTGCAGTTGGAATTTCCTGGATTCAGCAGGATTATGCTTTCTTTTTTGGCTTGCAAGTCTCGTGTGGTGAGGAGAGTTCAGGAGACGCGTCTTGCTCAGTCGGTTGCAGGCTCTGCCCCCTTAACGGTACCTTTCTAACAAAGCAAGAACCAGCTCCATACCACACATGTGTCTAGAGATTCTCTTCAGACTGGTAGTTCAGGGGACATGTCCTTTCTGCTGCAGCTCTCTTCCTGTATCTGCCACAGCTTCTAACAAGATATGGCAGGTGACAGTTGAAGATTTAAACTGAGCATGTTCAAGCAGCTCAGTAAGGCGGACACGAACTAAGGAAAAGAACAAACAGCAGGTGGCACCATACAAATATGTTTTATTGACATAATCCCTAAAGCTGAATGCCATGAACTTGCTCATTCTCTACCAATCCACTCTTACACAATTGTATCCCAGTAACTTCTTTTCCTGGCTATGGACAAAGAAAAGCAAAAAAAATCCAAAACCACAAAGTAGTAACACAAAAGTTCATTAAACACAGTTCTGTAAAACATTATTAAAAAAGCTGAAACTTAAAGGGAATCTGTGACTAGTTTTTTTGCTGACCTAAGGGCAGAAGATACTGGTAACAGATCTGCTCCGAAATCCAGGGGCACTTTTTTTAATTGACTCAGCTGCTTTGCCAATTTTTTTTTATTGAACAGCTCCAGCACTGAAGCTACGTATTCAGTACACAGTATAAACCGATAAGTCCCTATATTCATAAGCACATGGGGGCCAGGGAGAGCTGGGTTCTTATTGATATCAGAACTACTTTTGCTCTGTATTGAACAGATCTAGCACTGGAGGTGTTCAATACAAGATTTTGGCAATATGGCTGGGTCATTTAAAGAAAACTGTTATTTACAAAGAAAGTACGTAATTTTCATTTTATAACTATGAACATGCTGTATACCAGGGATCAGCAACCTTTGGCACTCCAGCTGTTGTGAAACTACAACTCCCAGCATGCACACTTGCACAGCCATTCTTGTAACTCCCATAGAAGTGAAAAGAGGATTTGGGGGGTTGTAATTTCAGAACAGCTGGAGTGCCGGAGGTTGCTAATCCCTGCTGTATACCGAATATATACTGTTCAAAAAACAGAATAATATATGTTTCAAGTATTTAAAGATATCATCCTCAACTTTACTGTAACATTTTTCATTACAGGACTAGATTTCATTTCAACATGTATATTTTTAGAGCATTGATGTAATGTGCTATAGTTTAGACAAGCATATCTAAAGGATTACTAAACATTATTTGCATGAAATCATCGTAACTATAACCAAAGCTTTTCAGCTACTTCTATGTAAATAGCATTAGTTTATTTTAGGAGGAGATAATAATCTCTAAATGTTTCTTCATATCTACCTTTTTGTTCAATTATTCTTGTAACATATTTTTTAAATAATGTGTAAAGTGTAACTGTCATTCTTTTTTATTTGTGTAATGTGTAGGGGCAGTGATGCTGATCATTTTTGTAATATACTTTAATTACTGAAATCACACATTTTTATTAGAAAAATATATCTAAAGTGGCCCATTTTGAGCCTAACACTCCTCTGTCTTCTGTTTACACAACAGTGAAAACTTGCACAACATTGACTGTGTTATATAAACAGAAGACAGATGTAGAGATATACAGATGTGGGTTATAATAAAATGCATATGTATCTATATGTATTATATATGTGTATAAAATCCTGGATGTAGATCTTTGATTTGGGGTGTGTATAACTGAATTGCAAAACAATAGAGAATCACTCTGTATAGATGAAAAGGTCTGAACACGGTTTCAAACCAGTTTGTCAGGGTTAGGCTACTTTCACACTAGAGTTTTCTAAAATTCCGGTATTGAGTTCCGTCATAGGGGCTCAATACCGGAATAAAACGCTTCAGTTTTGTCCCCATTCATTGTCAATGGGGACAAAACTGAACTGAAGACAACGGAATGCTCCTGAAAGCATTCCATTCCGTCTTCAGACCGGAGAACAAACCGCAGCATGCTGCGGTTTGCTCTCCGGTCCAGGCATCCGCACCAAGACGGATCCGGAATGACCCCCAATGCAAGTCAATGGGGGCAGATCCGTCTGGTGTGACCACAATGGTAACCGGATCCGCCCTCCATTGACTTTCAATGGAGTTCATGACGGATCCGTCACCACATACACACAATACACACATACAGACATAGACATACACATAAACATAAACATACACAGACATATATACATATAAATACACATACATACTTACATGCTCCCCGGCAGGTCTCCAGAGCGTCGGAGGGACAGGACGGCGCGCACAGATGATGATTCCACCAGGTGCCCAGCAGAGGGCGCTGTGGGGAATCGTCACCTGTGCGAGCCGTCCTGCTCCTCCGGCGCTCTGAAGACCTGCCGGGAGCATGTAAGTATGTATGTGTATTTACAAAGAAAAAAAGGGAGATTTCAGTCAGCACATCCCAGAGTGCAGGTGCTGGTTGCTATGGCTAAATACATGTCAAAGGAAAATACATAAATTGCAGCCGCACACCGCTACCAGATAAAGCACAAAATGCTATAGTGATATAGTATTCCAAAGCTCATGCTATGCTTGTATAATAAATTAGAGACTCTTGGCAAATACATTTTGTACAAAATTATCTGAGCCCATTCACCACAGTCAAGGTGGTCTCTGCAGAATGGGAACCTAACATTTTGTCCTACCTGTTACGTGCCAGTCTTGGCTTCCATATAATCAGGGGATGTTTTGTTCCACATGCATGTAATGTCCACTTGCCTTTCGCCATTTCTGGTACTACAAAGGCCTCCCCTAGTTCAGGAGTGCAGACACTAACATGCATGCCGAATCACTCGGCTTTATAGTTGCACTGATTAAAAAAACCACCTGTGGGGCAAATGGGCTGGTCAGGAGTGCATGACCAAATGGAGTAGCCACACCTCCAGTACAAACTTACAAAGAAAAAAAGGAGATTTCAGTCAGCACATCCCAGAGTGGTTGGTCATGCACTCCTGACCAGCCCATATGTGTGTGTGTGTATGTATGTACTGTGTGACATGTGTGGGGCCGGAGCGCGGTTCCGGCTCCACACATGTCGCTGCGGCAGTCCTGATCCGGCAGCACCCTTCACCTGCCGGATCAGGCCTGCCGCTAGTGTGAAAGTAGCCTTAATTGAAATATCAGGAAGCCTCTTTGCATTGGTAATCAAGGTGCCAGAAGAAATGTTTTGGTGAATTACATTTCAAAGGCTCCTGGGTGTTTTTCCCATTTCATTGCAAATACCCACTATTGTGCGGCCAGGTTACATGTCTCCAACTTGAGTAGTTTGCGTTTGGGTGAAAACAAGGAAGAGACAGGTAACTGTAAAATATTAATGTGGGAACATCGGCCTGATTCCTGTGCGCAGATAGAAGGTGGAGAGATCTGGAGGATCAAAACACTATTTTGATCTTGAATGAGATTGGTCGGCACCAGTGGCATGGGAACTTTACAGGGAGATGCTACAATTTAGTATAAAAAGCCTTGGCCATGGTCACTAGAGAGAATCCTAGGAGCCTGTAAATCCTACAGGTTGGGTCCCAGGAGGACTCTGGACATCAGACCAGGCCAAACGGAACTTAGTTCAGCCTTGGGTGGCTATACTGTGATTCTTTATTGTTGAATTATTGTTTGATTATTATGCTGTATGGTTATTTTGGAGGAATCGGCTTTATTGTTTAGTGTTTTCTTACTAATATCCTAGGTCTTTTTGTATCGTGTGGTTGCATTCTAATTGACGTTATAGGAACTGTTGGCTTTATGTGGCTTCATGTTGCTGCTTTTGTGCCATTGACTATGTGTTGATTATGTGTTGGTTTTATATTCCATGTTTTGATATTGTTTGTTAATATTTTTCTATATTTTCACACTGCTCATTTGTGTCTGTAAATAATATAATTTCTTTTGTTTCTATGCGCTGTTGTGGTGTGCTTTCTTCGCCGACCGTCCCCTAGAATTTACGTGAGAATAGTATTATTGTTCAGTATTATTATGCTTTAATATTAATATTGTCAATAATCATATTTCTTACACAGAGGAGCATTGCTAAGGCTCAAAATGGGCCACTTTAGTACTATTGTTCTAATAGAAATGTGTGATTTAATTAATTAAAGAATATTACAATAATGGTCAGCATTAGAGATGAGCGAGCATACTCGTCCGAGCTTGGTGCTCGTTCGAGTATTAGGGTACTCGTAAGTGCTCGCTGCTCGGACGAGTATCCCGCCATGCTCGAGGAAATCGCAACTTCCGCATCGTGCTTTTTTGGCGCCAATAAACACAGCCAATCACAAGCCAGGAGACTCTGCGGTACACCCAGCATCACGTGGGGCCCTTACATGTCGATAGCATGGGTTGGCTGGCCTGATCAGATGACCCTGGAATATACTAGTGACAGGCCGCGGTGCTCGGCTCAGATGCCGTCTGGATGTCGTTAGGGATAGAGCTGCTGCGTTTCAGGGACAGTGTTAGGGCCTGCATTTACTTCTCTGTTAGGCAGGAATCACCCACAAAGAACCCAACAGCCCTTCTAAGGGCTAGAAGACATTTTTTTTTTGTCTCCTGGCTTGGCTGGCTGGCACTAGTAGTGCAGCTATCGCCATACATAACCCCCTTTTTTTATGTTATATCTCAGTGATACAAATCCATTGCACACAGCAGTGTGGAACCATTCTGTGTGTCACAGTTCAGCACACTCACTCCAATCCGTATATTCTGTCCAGGTGACACTTTCTGTACGTCACTGAATACAACCAAATCATTTGCTGCCTGTCACGTATATAGCTTGATCCTAAAAATCTCTGTGCGACACTTGTCTGGGTCGCAGTCTAAATAGCCACCGTTAACAGGGTGTGAGTTAGGTCTCCGATAGTTCCTGCACGTCACGTTCCCAAAAAAACAAAACTACAAAAAAAAATATAGACAACAAAATATATAAAAAAAATTAGTTGTATTTGTTGTTTTAGCTCAGTGATACAAATCCATTTCACACAGCTGCGTGTAACCTTTCTGTGTGCCACAGTTCAGCACACTCACTACAATCCGTATTTTCTGTCCAGGTGACACTTT
>ONZH01025721.1:0-75797 GCA_900303285.1 Rhinella marina
TCTCCAAACTATTTTCCGGATAGGTGCCGTATACGGTATTAAACTCAGAAGAATACATACCGTACCGGTTGATGCTACAGTTTTTCCAAATCCATCTGGCTGTTGTCACCACCACACACGCTAGCCCAGGGGGCACTCCTCTGGCTCTTCCAGCTCAACCTCCTTCCCCCCAGCCTGCCCCCCACCTACAGGCCCTCTCTCCAAACAATTTACGTCTTTTTCCTATCTTTCTCTCTCTCCAAACTATTTTTCCGGATAGCTGCCATATACGGTATTAAACTGAGTAGTATACATAGAACACATACCACACTTGATCTATACTGAACGTCACTTTTAAAAATACGTCATTTTCCTCTCTTTCTCTCATTTGTCTGGGTTGCAATTAAGCAGACCAAGTCTGCCTAATCTAATAGTTTCCGTGTCATTGCTCCATACTGCACGTCTTTTTCCTCTCTTTCTCTCATTTGTCTGGGTTGCAATTAAGCAGACCAAGTCTGCCTAATCTAATAGTTTCCGTGTAATTGCTCCATACTGCACGTCTTTTTCCTCTCTTTCTCTCTCTCCAAACTATTTTTCCGGATAGGTACCGTATACGGTATTAAACTCAGAAGAATACATACCGTACCGGTTGATGCTAAAGTTTTTCCAAATCCATCCGACTGTTGTCACCACCACACACGCTAGCCCAGGGGGCACTCCTCTGGCTCTTCCAGCTCAACCTCCTTCCCCCCAGCCTGCCCCCCACCTACAGGCCCTTTCTCCAAACAATTTACCCGGATAGGGGACGTATTAGATATTATACAGATTTTTGTTTGTTCCTCTTTTAATTGGCTCCTGACCTGTGATAGGCAGAGCATGGACACGTCCCCTTAGCTGCAGTAGAAAAGACACTCCCCTGGCCAGAGCAAGCTCTTTTTCCTTTTCCGTGTTCGAAAAATCCATGAAATATATGGTCCCAAGATAGGGGACGTATACGATTTTAAACTGAGAAGAATCGATACCACACATGCCCCACTAGGAGAATTTGGGGTAATGGTGGGATTAGGCAGCCTCAGAGGCATCCATGTATGCTGCCCCTGTTGTTTCCTGTCCATTTTCGTGGTGTTTCCATCATTTTCTGATGTTTCCAGGTTTTCACCCAGCCTTCCCTAGGCAGAGCCTTGGTCCCCTGCAAAAATTCTCGAGTCTCCCATTGACTTGAATGGAGTTCGTTATTCGAAACGAGCACCCGAGCATCGGGAAAAGTTCAACTCAAATAACGAGCACCCGAGCATTTTAGTGCTCGCTCATCTCTACTTAGAATCTAAAAATTTTGCTTTAGCTAATCTGTAAAACCTCTTGTTTGATTTATGGCTATGATATTAAAGAGGTTGTCAGACCTCAACGTTTGATATTTATGATGTGTCAAACCTTAATAGAAGTCACTTAGCAACATTCTTTCATTAGGAATACTTCTAGTCCTTACTTTTGACAATTTAGCATTTCTTTAGACAATTCTCTACTCTAGCGGTTATAGCCACTGCCAGGGCTGCCATCAGGAATTTCGGGGCCCCTTACAGGCAAATTTCGCGGGACCCCCCCCCCCTTCTGGAAAACTTTACAGATTGCAAAATGGCTAACTTTTTTTTCTTAACAAGTCGCATCATTGTGTGTATTATCTCTGTACAGTGACATCACTGTGTGTATTATCCCTGTATGGTGACATCACTGTGTTTATTATCTCTGTACAGTGACATCACTGTGTTTATTATCCCTGTACGGTGACATCACTGTGTTTATTATCCCTGTACAGTGACATCACTGTGTTTATTATCCCTGTACAGTGACATCTCTGTGTTTATTATCTCTGTACAGTGACATCGCTGTGTTTATTATCCCTGTACTGTGACATCACTGTGTTTATTTTCCCTGTACAGTGACATCGCTGTGTGTATTATCCCACTGCAGGAAGAGGTAAGTGGTCTGTGTTTGTGTGTTTGTTTTCTATTTTTCAGGATCGTGAATGCAGAGGACTACGTCGGATTCGGTGGACTACGTCGGACCAGCTTTTTTTTTTTTTCATAAAATGGTCAAACAGGGGTCTGGGGGAGTGTTTATTTCAATAAAATGTTTTATACTGGTGTGTGTGTATTTTTTTTCCCAATACTACAGTTTTAGTAATTAGGGCTATCTACAGACGGCCATGATTACTAATACTGGGCTTAGTGCTTGCCGGTATGGCAGGCCAGCACTAACCCCAACATTATTACCTCGGCACCCACCGCCACCAGGGGTGCTGGGAAGAGCTGGGTACCCGCAGGACCGGACCTTCAAAATTGAGGGTCTGGCTCTGGGGCGGCTGCAGGCTGGTACCATTAGGCTGGGAAGGGCCAATAACCGTGTCCCTTCCCACCCTGGTAGTGCCAGGCTGCCGCTGCTGGTTGTATCTGGCTGGAGAAAGAAAAAAGGGGGGGACCCCATGCCATTTTTTTACAAAAAATAATTAAATAATTAAAAAAAAAATGGCGTGGGGTCCCCCCCTTTTTTCATTTTCCAGCCAGATACAACCAGCAGCAGCAGCCTGGCACTACCAGGGTGGGAAGGGACACGGTTATTGGCCCTTCCCAGCCTAATGGTACCAGCCTGCAGCCGCCCCAGAGCCAGACCCTCAATTTTGAAGGTCCGGTCCTGCGGGTACCCGGCTCTTCCCGGCACCCCTGGTGGCGGTGGGTGCCGAGGTAATAATGTTGGGGTTAGTGCTGGCCTGCCATACCGGCAAGCACTAAGCCCAGTATTAGTAATCAGGGCCGTCTGTAGATAGCCGTAATTACTAAAACTGTAGTATTGGGAAAAAAAAATACACACACACCAGTATAAAACATTTTATTGAAATAAACACTCCCCCAGACCCCTGTTTGACCATTTTATTAAAAAAAAAGCTGGTCCGGCGTAGTCCACCGAATCCGACGTAGTCCTCTGCATTCACGACCCTGAAAAATAGAAAACAAACACACAAACACAGACCACTTACCTCTTCCTGCAGTGGGATAATACACACAGTGATGTCACTGTACAGGGATAATAAACACAGTGATGTCACTGTACAGAGATAATAAACACAGCGATGTCACTGTACAGGGATAATACACACAGCGATGTCACCGTACAGGGATAATAAACACAGTGATGTCACGGTACAGAGATAATAAACACAGTGATGTCACAGTATAGAGATAATAAACACAGTGATGTCACAGTACAGAGATAATAAACACCAGTGATGTCAAGGTACAGGGATAATAAACACAGTGATGTCACAGTACAGAGATAATAAACACCAGTGATGTCACAGTACAGGGATAATAAACACAGTGATGTCACTGTACAGGGATAATAAACACAATGATGTCACCGTACAGAGATAATAAACACAGTGATGTCACAGTACAGGGATCGGCGTCTCGTGGCCCAATCAGACCTCAGATCAGCGTCTCGTGCCCCCATCAGACCTCAGGTCGGCGTATCGTGCCCCCATCAGACCTCGGGTCAGCGTCTTGAGCCCCCATCAGACCTCAAATAGCGTCTTGTGCCCCCATCAGACCTCAGGTCAGTTTAATGTGCCCCATCAGACCTCAGGTCAGCTCTTGTGCCCCATCAGACCTCAGGTCAGCGTCTTGTGCCCCATCAGACCTCAGGTCAGCGTCTTGTGCCCCATCAGACCTCAGGTCAGCTCTTGTGCCCCCATCAGACCTCAGATTAGGGTCTTGTGCCCCATCAGACCTCAGATCAGCGTCTTGTGCCCCCATCAGACCTCAGGTCAGCTTAATGTGCCCCCATCAGACCTCAGGTCAGTTTAATGTGCCCCATCAGACCTCAGGTCAGTTTAATGTGCCCCATCAGACCTCAGGTCAGCTCTTGTGCCCCATCAGACCTCAGGTCAGCGTCTTGTGCCCCCATCAGACCTCAGATTAGGGTCTTGTGCCCCATCAGACCTCAGATCAGCGTCTTGTGCCCCCATCAGACCTCAGGTCAGCTTAATGTGCCCCATCAGACCTCAGGTCAGCTTAATGTGCCCCATCAGACCTCAGATCGGCTTAATGTGCCCCATCAGACCTCAGGTCAGCTCTTGTGCCCCCATCAGACATCAGATCAGGGTCTTGTGCCCCATCAGACCTCAGGTCAGCTTAATGTGCCCCATCAGACCTCAGGTCAGCTCTTGTGCCCCCATCCATCAGACCTCAGGTCAGCAATTTCTGCCCCCATCAGACCTCAGGTCAGCCATTTCTGCCCCCATCAGACCTCAGGTCAGCCAAACCAACCCCCCCCCCCCCCCGGGGGCCCCAGCCACAAAAAATACTTACAAAAAGCTGCTCCGGTCTTCTTCTCCTTCTCCTGCGCGCGCCTTCTTCTCCTGCAGTGTGTGATCCCGCGAGACCTGTGACCCAGCGCTGGATCTCGCGGGATCACACAGCCAGCCCAGGAGGAAGCGCGCAGCCAGGAGTCGGAGACCGAAGCCAGCGGCAGGGTAAGTATTAAAGAACTGTGCGCATTGCGCACTTAGCCAGCGGCCCCCGGCGCCTCCACTCATTATCGTGCGGCACAGACCGCACAGTCTGCGGCCCACCGGCCGGGCCCCCCCCCAGTGTCCTAGAGTCCGGGCCCCATAGGGCAGTACCAGTTGTACTGCCCTATCGGCGGCCCTGGCCACTGCTGCAATGTAGCATAAGTTGCCATGCTTGCACACTGAAAGGAAGAATAGTGGCCTTTCTGGTGGCCACCTTGTATCGCTTTGGTCAGTAACTCCCCTCCCCAACCTCCTCGTATGTCCTATAGTTGTTAGTATGGAACAGTCCCAGCACATGCACCTTGGAGCTGTTCTATACAGCTATGAATATGGCTGGGGAGCGTGCATGACAAGCAAGCTATGGGAGTGAGTACAGAGTGACTGCTCCCTGACTAAACTGAAACTATACAGCTAGGGGCCCACCACAGCACTGACTAGAAAACTCTTTTAATGAGCTGGAAAAATCTTTAAACAATCGCAAAATTTAGGTTTTCAATAGCAGCAATTTTTTAATTCCTAGTTTTTGGCTGTGTTTGAGTGTTGTTGCTGTTCTATATACTGTATTAGGGGGAGTAACATTTTGTAGACATAGGAAAATTCAACTATTGCTACATGATAAATTTCCCTCATTGATTTATTTATTTTTTTTAAAGTGTTGGTAGAAACTTGTCAGAACCATATAAAGTGAAATTGTTCCCAGCACAATTAATATTAAAATAATGCTTTAATTCCAATCCATTGCAAACAGTATACTTAAGACATTTAAAAATATATATATATGTTTTGAGTTTCATGTTTTAAGTGGTTGCCCAGGATTTAAATATTGAAGACCAATCCTCATGGTTAGGTCATGATCCGCTGTTTGATAAGGCCTCATCATAGTATACCAAGAACAGTACTGTACATTGTATACCTGCTGTGTTTGGTATTGCAGCTTGGTCCCATTCACCTGAATAGGACTGAGCTGCAGAAAGGCTATGTGACCAATGGACATGATCTGGCCCCTTCCAACAGCTGAATGTTGAGGGTGCCAGGACCCCTCTTGATCATTTATTGATGACCTATCTGATGCTTGGAAATGTAGGAGATTTACAATTTTATGTTGTGGAGTTTGAAGACAGGCTTACAGTATTTACAACTAGTCCAATGGCTGGCATACCACTTCAAAGTTTTCTGAGAGCCATAACTTTTTTATTTTCCCTAGTAACATAGCTGTGTGAAGGCCTTTTTGTAGAACTAATTGTATTATTCAATGCCAACATTTTTGGATACATAATGTATTGACAAATGTATAGTTTTCTTTTAACTATGTGGTGCAATTGACATGTTATCTTCTATGGGCATTTATGATTGCACAATAAGTGTCATTTAAAAAAAATGTTTTTGTGTCACTATATTCAAAGTCCAAATACTTTTTAATGTAGCTGTGCGAGTTATAATTTGTTTTTGTTCCCTTGTTGCAGTATTTTTGGGAGGCAGAATGAACACATTTTTTGCAATTTGGAGGGGGGTGTGTGTGGCAGAGGGTTGAACAAGTGGGCCCCCTCCTTATGTAACCACATAGATGTTGTGGTCAACATTTGATTGCTACATCTAAGGGCTTAGGTTGCTGTGACTGGAGCTATCTCTGACCTGGCCATTACAGCAGGAGGCTGGCTTTTAGCTCATGTGCCCACACTATCAGGTTGACATACATGTATGGAATTTTATGGGGACCTCTTCCCTCTCTTGACATACATGACATCAAATATGCTTTGGAATTTTAATAGAGTTTAAATAGAGTTTGTGGCTAACCACCATTGAGCATAATAATTTTTTGTCTGCTGCTTTTATTTGGGTCTGAAGGGTAAATGGTGGGAGGGTGGCAAAGATTTGGTTCTGCCCTCCAGCAGTCTTACTGGCATTTAATTTATATTCAGCTGCTGGCCCATGGGACTTCTAACAGTAAGGCCCCATTCAGACGGCCGTATAATACGGGGGCCGCCCGGCGTGTGCTCTGCACCGCTCGGAACACACGGCCGGGCCCCCATTCAAAATGCCTATACTTGTCCGTGCATGCGGACAAGTATAGGACATGCTTCATATGAGCCGCGTCATGGAGCTAGCTCCGTGCGGCGGCTCCCCACTCCCATAGAGGTGAATGGGGCCGTATCTATTCGGCAATATTGCGGAATAGATACGGCCCCATTCACACGGTTGTGTGAATGGGGCCTAAGAGTGTAGCTAATTCTCATAGGCAACCTAAAGGCTGCTCCAAACTCCATTCAGCTCCTGTCACCCATATTTCCAATCTCAATGGTTAATGTGTTTCTGCTCATGGAGGAAAACAAGCAAAATCAAAATAGGAGAGACGCTTGTGTATCGTATGTTCATACTGATTGGCCTTTAGTATAAAGGAGGGACCCCACAGCTAATTCATTGCAATGTGTAATATATACATTGTCCCTTAAGTAATGAGAGCTAAATCTATAGCGGCTTCAACATACAGCAGGTAGTTTTTATTTAAAGACAAAATCTTCACTCAAATGGGATTTCTCCACACCATATTGATGTCACTTATGGTAACATAATGCAAGTGTTTTGCTTTATTTTTTTTACTTGTTTCCCTCTGGTATAATTTACTGTATCATTTAATAATTTTCCAAGATTTTCTGAAACTGTTAAGGTCGACTTAAGCAGCGACTTATCTTCTGAAGGGACAAAAGACCAGACTTGATGAAATCCAATATGCGCAAGCCTTGTTTCCCTAACTTCTTCCTTTGGAGAAGAGTTGGGATACCACCAAACACATTACATAACCAATGCTGCCAAAATTGGTGGGTTTGCTGATTTACATCCGGTTTTTAGAACACTCATAGTTACTTTAGCAGTATACATGGGGATACTGAATACTGTATTAGAAACATTCAGTATAATTTTTAGGTTTAAAAGCATAAAAACTAAGTCTGCATAGATGAAATCCTAAATCTTCTATCAAATATCAATAAATTACTAATGAATAAAATATCCAAAAATACCAGACCTATGAATGGGCACACCCCAATACATATAGCAACCCATAAACAACAGTGTGACTTCCCAAAATAATCAACTAATGAATTGAAGGTAAAAATATAAATCTTTATTTTGCCAATTAAAAAAAAATATATTAATAAAATGGAGGAATCCACATATTGGAGAGCAAAAATAATCTAAAAACAACAATATCAGTAACCCCACTAGTGAGGGGCTCACACACATGCAGGCTGGGACACACTAGCAAAAAGGAAAAGTGCATTCATGACCAGAACAAAGTTCAACAAGAGACCACAGTGTGACTAAAACAGTCTACACACCATTAATAAGAAGCAGAATTACTTATATTAATGCACACACAATAGTCATATACATATGCCATGCCGTTATAAAGCTAAGTCCCAGTAAAGCGTATCTGCATGATGTATTTTGTGGGTTGCTTCCTTTTTCCTCTATGATCACGTGATTGGACTCGGTCCATGTGATCTGTCACATGATCAACCATGTGACCGGGTTCTGATCACGTGATCATTGTTACTTCCTATGCTGAACTCTCGCGAGATTTCGGCAGCCATCTAACCTTATCTGCTTATGCCATGCTACATTCGTTTGTGTGTGTAAGTGTGATTACACTGATGCATTACACCTGTGATTTTACTATATATATACTCCATCTTCTCTTACGCCTTCTCTTTGTCCTGTCACCCTTGAGGAAGCCTGTCCTGGTGAAACACGTCGGGTGAGTGGGGGGCTATCAATAGATACAGCGGTGGTCACACACATTAATGGTAACTTCAAAGTAATCCCAAAACAAGATATATATAATAAAAAGATAGAAAAAAAACGTATCAAAAGTGCAAATTCATACTTGAGAAAAATAGTGGAAAATACTTAAAAATAATAAAATCAGTGAATAAATACATATCTACCATTAATCCATATAAATAGACAATTTTTACCCCAATAAATACATAACCACAATTGTTAAAATATCATCAGTGTACAAATGCATGTTGCTAAACTATGTACATAAATATGTATTTTTGAATATATATTTATACAAAAAAAGGGGAAAAGGGGAGGGGGGTGAATACAAGTCAAACATTTTTTTAATAAGGTGCAAAGTGCGAAGGTGCAAATGTGATGCGTGAACAAAACATGCAATTAGTGGGTGCAGGACAAGGGAAGGGAAAAAAAAAGGTTTTTTATTGTTATTATAAATCCTTTTCATTCATTATCTTTATCCTCTTGTTATGACAGGTATAATGTCCTTTTACGTTTTGTACACTGTAATAAAGATAATAATTAGAGATGAGCGAACATGCTCGTCCGAGCTTGGTGCTCGTTCGAGCATTAGGGTACTCGTAACTGCTCGGACGAGTATCTCGCCATGCTCGAGGAAATGGCAACTTCCGCATCGTGCTTTTTTGGCGCCTAAAAACCACAGCCAATCACAAGCCAGGAGACTCTACAGTACACCCAGCATCACGTGGGGCCCTTACATGTCGATAGCAGGGGTTGGCTGGCCTGATCAGGTGACCCTGGAATATACTACCGACTGGCCGCGGCGCTCGGCTCAGATGCCGTCTGGATGTCGTTAGGGATAGAACTGCTGCCTTTCAGGGACAGTGTTAGGGCCTGCATTTAGTTGTCTGTTAGGCAGGGATCACCCACAAAGAACCCAACAGCCCTTCTAAGGGCTAGAAGACATTTTATTTATTTTTTTTTTGTCACTTGGCTGGCTGGCACTAGTAGTGCAGCTATCGCCATATCTAACCCTGTTTTTTTTTTTTTGTTCTATCTCAGTGATACAAATCCATTGCACACAGCACTGTGGAACCATTCTGTCTGTCACAGTTCAGCACTGACTGCACGTTACGTTCCCAAAAAAACAAAATTGTAAAAAAAAAAAATTATTATTTCAGTTGTTTTAGCTCAGTGATACAAATCCATTTTACTCAGCTGCGTGTAACCTTTCTGTGTGTCACAGTTCAACACATTCGCTCCCATCCGTATATACTGTCCAGGTGACACTTTCTGTACGTCACACAATACAACCAAGTCATTTGCTACCGATATCATCTACCGCTTGATCCAGAAAATTCTCTGTGTGACATTTGTCTGGGTCACAGACTAAATAGCCACCGTTAAGAGGGTGTCAGTCAGTTCTACCATATTTCCTGCACGTCACGTTCCCAAAAAAACAAAATATAAAAAAAAAAATTATTATTTCAGTTGTTTTAGCTCAGTGATACAAATCCATTTTACTCAGCTGCGTGTAACCTTTCTGTGTGTCACAGTTCAACACATTCGCTCCCATCCGT
This sequence comes from Rhinella marina, assembly GCA_900303285.1. NCBI lineage: Eukaryota > Metazoa > Chordata > Amphibia > Anura > Bufonidae > Rhinella > Rhinella marina. Next base: position 9,883 of record ONZH01025721.1, read on the forward strand.
ATATACTGTCCAGGTGACACTTTCTGTACGTCACACAATACAACCAAGTCATTTGCTACCAATATCATCTACCGCTTGATCCAGAAAACTCTCTGTGCGACATTTCTCTGGGTCGCAGACTAAATAGCCACCGTTAACAGGGTGTCAGTCAGTCCTACCATAGTTCCTGCACGTTACGTTCCCAAAAAAACAAAATTGTAAAAAAAATATAAAAAAACAAATATAAAAAAAAAATATTTTTTCAGTTGTTTTAGCTCAGTGATACAAATCCATTTTACTCAGCTTTGTGTAACCTTTCTGTGTGTCAAAGTTCAGCACATTCGCTCCCATCCGTATATACTGTCCAGGTGACACTTTCTGTACGTCACACAATACAACCAAGTCATTTGCTACCAATATCTACCGCTTGATCCAGAAAACTCTCTGTGCGACATTTCTCTGGGTCGCAGACTAAATAGCCACCGTTAACAGGGTGTCAATCAGTTCTACCATATTTCCTGCACGTCACGTTCCCAAAAAAACAAAATATAAAAAAAAAAATTATTATTTCAGTTGTTTTAGCTCAGTGATACAAATCCATTTTACTCAACTGCGTGTAACCTTTCTGTGTGTCACAGTTCAACACATTCGCTCCCATCCGTATATACTGTCCAGGTGACACTTTCTGTACGTCACACAATACAACCAAGTCATTTGCTACCGATATCATCTACCGCTTGATCCAGAAAATTCTCTGTGTGACATTTGTCTGGGTCACAGACTAAATAGCCACCGTTAAGAGGGTGTCAGTCAGTTCTACCATATTTCCTGCACGTCACGTTCCCAAAAAACAAAATATAAAAAAAAAATTATTATTTCAGTTGTTTTAGCTCAGTGATACAAATCCATTTTACTCAGCTGCGTGTAACCTTTCTGTGTGTCACAGTTCAACACATTCGCTCCCATCCGTATATACTGTCCAGGTGACACTTTCTGTACGTCACACAATACAACCAAGTCATTTGCTACCAATATCATCTACCGCTTGATCCAGAAAACTCTCTGTGCGACATTTCTCTGGGTCGCAGACTAAATAGCCACCGTTAACAGGGTGTCAGTCAGTCCTACCATAGTTCCTGCACGTTACGTTCCCAAAAAAACAAAATTGTAAAAAAAATATAAAAAAACAAATATAAAAAAAAAATATTTTTTCAGTTGTTTTAGCTCAGTGATACAAATCCATTTTACTCAGCTTTGTGTAACCTTTCTGTGTGTCAAAGTTCAGCACATTCGCTCCCATCCGTATATACTGTCCAGGTGACACTTTCTGTACGTCACACAATACAACCAAGTCATTTGCTACCAATATCTACCGCTTGATCCAGAAAACTCTCTGTGCGACATTTCTCTGGGTCGCAGACTAAATAGCCACCGTTAACAGGGTGTCAATCAGTTCTACCATATTTCCTGCACGTCACGTTCCCAAAAAAACAAAATATAAAAAAAAAAATTATTATTTCAGTTGTTTTAGCTCAGTGATACAAATCCATTTTACTCAACTGCGTGTAACCTTTCTGTGTGTCACAGTTCAACACATTCGCTCCCATCCGTATATACTGTCCAGGTGACACTTTCTGTACGTCACACAATACAACCAAGTCATTTGCTACCGATATCATCTACCGCTTGATCAGAAAACTCTCTGTGCGACATTTCTCTGGGTCGCAGACTAAATATCCACCGTTAACAGGGTGTCAGTCAGTCCTACCATAGTTCCTGCACGTTACGTTCCCAAAAAAACAAAACTGTAAAAAAAATATAAAAAAACAAATATAAAAAAAAAATATTTTTTCAGTTGTTTTAGCTCAGTGATACAAATCCATTTTACTCAGCTTTGTGTAACCTTTCTGTGTGTCACAGTTCAGCACACTCGCTCCCATCCGTATATACTGTCCAGGTGACACTTTCTGTACGTCACTTAATTCTACCAGACTGAACAAGTTTGTGGGTTTCAGTACATCAGGCCCGTTTAATTTTTTTTTTATATCATACACTTATATACAAACAATGTTGAACCCCAGGGCTAAGGGTCGAGGAAGAGGGCGTGGGCGTGGGCATTCAATTACTGCAGGGGGCAGAGGCCGTGGTCCTGGGCAGGGTGAGACAGTACCTGCTGATGAGGGAGCTGTGGAACGCCGCAGAGTTACACTCCCTAGCTTCATGTCTCAACTTACAGGGACACGTGGTAGAGGACTGTTGAAACCACAACAGTGCGAACAGCTGATCTCGTGGATTGCGGACAATGCTTCAAGTAATTTGTCCACCAGTCAGTCTTCCACGCAATCCACCCACGTTACCCAAGGGAGCACTCCTCTGGCTCCTCCACCTCAACCTCCTTCCCCCCAGTCTGCCCCCTCCCAGGAAAATTTGGAATGTGATCCGGCATACTCTCAGGAACTGTTTTCTGGACCCTTCCCAGAGTCACAAACCACTTCTCAGGTTGCTGCTGACCTCGTTCCCGATGCCCAAGTTTTCCAACTGTCGCAGTCTGTGGGTGATGATGATGACAATGTTGAGTTAGTGGAAGAAGTTTGTAAAGAGGTGTCAGACGATGAGGAGACACGGTTGTCAGACAGTGGTGAAGTTGTTGTTAGGGGAGGAATTCCGAGGGGGGAGCAGACTGAGGAATCGGAGGATGACGAGGTGACTGACCCAAGCTGGGTTGATATGCCGAGTGAAGACAGTGCTTCTGAGGCGGAGGCGAGTGCTGCACCAGAACAGGTTGTAAGAGGCAGTGGTGTGGCCAGAGGGAGAAGCAGGGCCAGAGCTGGTGCATCAGCAGCAACTGTTTCACGTAGTGAAGCTCCCGTGGCGAGGCCTAGATGTTCGCAAGTCTGGAGGTTCTTTAAAGAAAGTGAGGATGACCGACGGACTGTGGTGTGCAACCTGTGCCACACCAGGATCAGCAGGGGTGCCACCACTACTAGCCTAACCACCACCAGCATGCGCAGGCATATGAGTGCTAAACACCCCACTCAATGGAACCAAGGCCGTTCACCACATCCTGCGGGTCACACCACTGCTCCTTCCCCTGTGTCACTCGCTGCCTCTGCTAGTCAACCCCCTGCGTCACTTGCTGCCTCTGCTAGTCAACCCCCTGCCCAGGACCCCGGCACGAGCGCCTCCCGCCGGAAAACCACACCTTCGCCTCAACGATCCTCCACAGTGTCCACCAATGTGTCCCAGTGCAGCGTTCAGCTGTCTTTACAGCAGACGCTGGAGCGCAAGAGGAAATACAGTTCCACCCACCCACATGCCCAAGCCCTTAACGTCCACATCTCCAAATTGCTTAGCCTGGAGATGCTGCCCTATAGGCTGGTAGAGACCGAGGCCTTTCGCAATCTCATGGCGGTGGCTGCCCCTCGGTATTCCGTCCCCAGCCGCCACTATTTTTCCCGATGTGCCATCCCAGCCCTACACCAGCACGTGTCGGAGAACATCATCCGTGCCCTGACCAACGCTGTTTCTGAGAAGGTCCACCTAACCACGGACACGTGGACAAGTGCTGCCGGGCAGGGACACTATATCTCACTGACGGCACATTGGGTTAACTTGGTGGAGGCTGGGACCGAGAATGACCCTGGGGCCGCTCATGTACTGCCCACACCGAGGATTGCGGGGCCTACCTCGGTCACGGTCTCTCAGACGTACTATGCCTCCTCCTTCTCCTCCGACCCCTCCTCCTTCACCGAATTACCATCCGTGGGCACGGCGCCTTCAGTCGGTAGCTCTAGGCGCAGCAGCAGTGCCGTGGGTAAGCGCCAGCAGGCGGTGCTCAAACTGCTGAACTTAGGTGACAAAAGGCACACCGCCCAAGAGCTGTTACAGGGCATCACGGCGCAGACCGATGTGTGGCTGGCACCGCTGAACCTCAAGCCAGGCATGGTTGTGTGTGACAACGGGCGTAACCTGGTGGCGGCTCTGCAACTCGGCAGACTGACACATGTGCCATGCCTGGCCCACGTGTTCAATCTAATAGTTCAGCGGTTCCTCAAGACATACCCCAATCTGTCTGATTTGCTCACCAAGGTGCGCCGCATCTGTGCGCATTTCCGCAAGTCGAGCACAGATGCTGCCACTCTCAGGGCAGCACAGCGCCGCCTACAACTGCCCGCTCACCGACTGTTGTGCGACGTGCCCACGAGATGGAATTCCACATTAAACATGTTATCCAGAGTTTACCAAGCAGCGCAGAGCGATTGTAGACTGCCAGATGTCATCTTCCACCAGAACTGGTAGTCAGGTCTCTCAGATTCCTCAAGTCTACAATGAGGAGTGGACGTGGATGTCTGATATCTGCCAGGTGTTGAGCAACTTTGAGGAGTCAACACAGATGGTCAGCGGCGATGCCGCCATTATCAGCCTCACCATCCCGCTGCTTTGCCTGTTGAAAAACTCACTGCTCAGCATCAAGTCGGATGCTTTGCGCTTGTCACAAGAGACGGTGGAGGAAGATACGTCGCTTGATAGCCAGAGCACCCTCCGGTCTGTTTCTCAGCGCCTATCGGAGGAGGGGGATGAGGATGAGAAGGAAGAGGAGGAGAATGTCGGCGAGACAGTAGAGGGTACCAGTGCTCAGTCCTTAACTCTTGAGCGTGTATGGGCTGAAGAGGAGGACTTGGAGGAGGAGGAGGAGGAAATGGAGAGTCAGGTCAGTGAGGAGAGGGAATTCTTGTGTGTTGGGACTTTGGCGCACATGGCAGACTTCATGTTAGGCTGCCTATCCCGTTACCCTCGCGTTGGAAGAATTTTTTCCAACACCGATTACTGGGTGTTCACTCTCCTGGACCCACGGTACAAGCAGAACCTTTCCACTCTCATCCCTGCAGAGGAAAGGAGTATGAGAGTGAAACAGGCCCTGGTGCACAAGCTGAAACAATTCTTCCCATCTGATGCCGCTAGCGGCAGAGGGCATGGTTCTGTGGGCCAAGTAGCGGGGGAGAGGAGGCGAGCAGGCAGCTTGTCCAGCACTGGCAGGGGAACGCTCTCCAAGGCCTTTTCCAGTTTTATGTCACCCCAGCAAGACACTGTCACCTGTCCCCAGTCTAGGCAGAGTAGGGGGAGCTGTACAGAAAAATGGTGAGGGAGTACCTAGCTGACCATACCAACATCCGTAGCGATCACTCTGCTCCATACAACTACTGGGTTTCAAAGCTGGACACGTGGCCTGAACTGGCGCTGTACGCCTTGGAGGTGCTGGCCTGCCCTGCCGCTAGCGTGCTGTCAGAGCGGGTATTCAGTGCAGCTGGTGGCGTCATCACCGATAAGCGTACACGCCTGTCAACTGACAGCGCTGACAGGCTGACACTTATTAAAATGAACAAAGCCTGGATTTCACTGGAATTCAAATCTCCTCCGGGGGAAAGCAGCTAAAGATTTAAATAACTTATGTATCCGATTCCTCTTCTCTACTCCTCTTCTCTACTCCTCCTCCTCCTCCTCCATATCGTCTTTGCCTAACGCTGACCCAAAAAACGCCATTTTTTAGAGGTCCAACTGGCACTCTTTTAGCACAATTTTTCAGGAGGGCCCCGTACAGGCCCTCTATTCAAACAATTTTTCCAGAGATCCACCTACAGGCCCTCTCTTCAAACAATTTTTCAGGAGGGCCCCCTACAGGCCCTCTATTCAAACAATTTTTCCAGAGGTCCACCTACAGGCCCTCTCTTCAAACAATTTTTCAGGAGGGCCCCCTACAGGCCCTCTATTCAAACAATTTTTCCAGAGGTCCACCTATAGGCCCTCTGTCCAAACAATTTTAACGTAGGTCCACCTACAGGCCCTCTCTCTCTCCAAACAATTGTTCCGGAGGTCCACCTACAGGCCCTCTCTCCAAACAATTGTTCCTGAGGTCCACCTACAGGCCCTCTCTCCAAACAATTGACTTATTTTTTCTATCTTTCTCTCTCTCCAAACTATTTTTCCGGATAGCTGCCATATACGGTATTAAACTGAGAAGAATACGGAGAACACATGCTACACTTGATCAAGTTCATAATTTACGACTGTACCTGTTAAAGCAACAGTTTTCCCAAATCCAGTCCGGCTGTTGTCACCACCACACATGCTAGCCCAGGGGGCACTCCTCTGGCTCTTCCAGCGAAACCTCCTTCCCCCCAGCCTGCCCCCCACCTACAGGCCCTCTCTCCAAACAATTGACGTCTTTTTCCTATCTTTCTCTCTCTCCAAACTATTTTTCCAGATAGCTGCCATATACGGTATTAAACTGAGAAGAATACAGAGAACACATGCTACACTTGATCAAGTTCATAATTTACGACTGTAACGGTTGATGCAACAGTTTTCAAAAATCCATTCTGGCTGTTGTCACCACCACACACGCTAGCCCAGGGGGCACTCCTCTGGCTCTTCCAGCGAAACCTCCTTGCCCCAGCCTGCCCCCCCACCTACAGGCCCACTCTACAAACAATTTAGCCGGATAGGGGACGTATCAGAAGTTGCACTCATGTTTGTTTTTGTTCTTCTTTTATCTGCCTCCTGACCTGTGATAGGCAGAGCATGGACACGTCCCCTTAGCTGCAGTGGGAAAAACACTCCCCTGGCCAGAGCAAGCTCTTTTTCCCTTTTCCGTGTTCGAAAAATCCATTAAATATAGGGTCCCAAGATAGGGGACGTATACGGTATTAAACTGAGAAGAATCGATACCATACGGGTTAAAGCAACAGTTTTCCCAAATCCAGTCCGGCTGTTGTCACCACCACACACGCTAGCCCAGGGGGCACTCCTCTGGCTCTTCCAGCGAAACCTCCTTCCCCCCCACCTACATGCCCTCTCTCCAAACAATTTTGCCAGGTAGGGGGACGTATTAGATATTGTACTGATTTTAAATTGCCTCCTGCGATAGATGGGAATCGAACCTGCATCAACTGCTTGGGAAGTAGCTATGCTCACCACTATACCACCAGCAGGCACAGCAACTGATAAGAACAGATACTAAACTTGATTTTAGCTGCAGTGCCAGCATGAGTAGTGGTGTCACCTGCAGGCGGTGATGGACCTTCGTTGCACCTAGTTGGGTGCTTCCCTAACATGTGATGGGCATGTGCCTCGCCTTTCTTGGTCTGGGTGAGCACAATTGCCATGAGGGTAACCACCAGGCTGTTGCCTGAGAATTTGGGGTAATGGTGGGATTAGGCAGCCTCAGAGGCATCCATGCATGCTGCCCCTGCTGTTTCCTGTCCATTTCCGTGGTGTTTCCATCATTTTCTGAGGTTTCCAGGTTTTCACCCAGCCTTCCCTAGGCAGAGCCTTGGTCCCCCGCAAAAATGCTCGAGTCTCCCATTGACTTCAATGGGGTTCGTTATTCGAAACGAGCACCCGAGCATCGGGAAAAGTTCGACTCGAATAACGAGCACCCGAGCATTTTAGTGCTCGCTCATCTCTAATAATAATACATGTCCACAAAAAGGAAGGTGGTGTGACTACATGTAATCTTGAATTCAGTGGCTTGTGGTGGGTCACCACTTCTACCGATTCGGATCCAAGGTGCAGTACCAACGGCTTATCCTTAGCCATATAGATAAAAGTACTAGTAAAAAAAGGGGGGATAATGGTACGCACACTCTCACCTGTCAGTATTTCCTATTATTTGTATCAATGTAAATATAGATAGAGAAAATAGGTATATTTTGGTTTCAATGTTAAATAAAAAGCATTTATTTGAAATCTTTCTAGATAAAATGGGATACTGGTGCCCTCTATTTATGAATATTAATAAAAATAAATATATAAACATATAAATCACCAGCGCTGGTATGAAATAGATAACAATAAAAACAATGTTAATATCGATCGATAGTCCACCTATTAAGTGGATACAATACAATGTAATAACTTAAAATTGAGGAGGGTTATTTCACACTATATGGCAGTCTTAAGCAAACATCCCCTGTATGGGATTATCATCCTTTGCAGAATGGCTCTGTTGGGAAAAAAGTTCACAATATTCCCTTGACTGTTTGTTTTAAGCAATATTTCACCTTGTGGTGGTATAATAATTCTAATATAAACCAAATGACAGCGTTTTTTTCACCATACGTTACCCCCTTCGGCTTCTAATTCAGCAAGGTCGGGAGCGATGATGTTGCCAATAGTCCTATCTTTGCAGTGCGATGTATTCCCGCTGCTCGGCGTTCCTACCAGCTGCACGATGTTACAAAATACGTGTGCTTTTTGAGCGCAGCATGCAGGGGGATGCTCAATAATAGCGGCATCCCACATGGCGTCCCATGTGGGTGCTCGCAATAGAAGTGCTCCTCTTGGTTTCGCTAATTGTGGTGGTCTTTCATATATATTCTGGAGCGCTTCTGTTCTTTTTAATGTTGTTTCTGTCCAATATGCTGGGGTATCCAAGCCAGTACTTTGTTATACAGTATCCCAGGTTACCAAACACGTTTCGGGGCTTTATTTTCCTGCCCCTTCCTCAGTGGATTAAGATAATAATACATGTCCACAAAAAGGAAGGGGGTGTGACCACATGTAATCTTGAATGATGCTTCCACACAGTTTTCCGTGTCTGAATACTTCCCAACGCGATAAAAAACTAGATCACCTAAATAAACCCAATTTATAAATTCGGTTTATTTAGGTGATCTAGTTTTTTCACCATGTGACCGGGTTCCGATCACGTGATCATTGTTACTTCCTATGCTGAACTCTCGTGAGATTTCTGCAGCCATCTTACCTTATCTGCTTATGCCATGCTACATTTGTTTGTGTGTGTAAGTAATTGTGATTACACTGATGCATTACACCTGTGATTTTACTATATATACTCCATCTTCTCTTCCTCGTTCTCTTTGTCCTGTCACCCTTGAGGAAGCCTGTCCTGGCGAAACGCGTCGGGTGAGTGGGGGGCCATCATGCAGATACGCTTTACTGGGACTTAGCTTTATATCAGCATGGCATATGTATATGACTATTGTGTGTGCATTCATATAAGTAATTCTGCTTCTTACTAATGGTGTGTAGACTGTTTTAGTCACACTATGGTCTCTTGTTGAACTTTGTTCTGGTCATGAATGCACTTTTCCTTTTTGCTAGTGTGTCCCAGCCTGCATGTGTGTGAGCCCCTCACTAGTGGGGTTACTGATATTGTTGTTTTTAGATTATTTTTGCTCTCCAATATGTGAATTCCTTCATTTTATTAATATATATATTTTTTTAATTGGCTAAATAAAGATTTATATTTTTACCTTCAATTCTTTAGTTGATTATTTTGGGAAGTCACACTGTTGTTTATAGGTTCCTAATGAATAAAATATTTTATCATTTGATTTTTAAATGTTTTTTCTATTCCCCATTCTCATTATATAATATAATAATATTAATATTAATAGTAATTATTATATTATGGACAATATACAGTAGACTAATGAAACTGCCTCAGATTTGAGAAGCAGAAATATAATGAAATAATTTTTATGTGACAGTCCAACTTTAACCATCAACGTTAATAGTACCTTAATGATGTTGGTTAGGGCTACTTCATTATACTTTTAGACATGTCAGTTGAGACCCTGCTTCTTAACAGATTTCTATCTAGAAAAAACTCAGCTGTACAAAGGTCACACAATGCTTCGCTAGAAATCTCAGCTTGAAATGTACAAGCTGACTTGTGGAGCACATCTGAAATCACAATGCTGTTGCCAGAGACAAAAGGGGATATTTATCAAAGACCAGGGTTTTATGCTGGTTTTTTATATCCCCTGTGCTGCCGGAGGATGTGTTTAGTTTATGATAATCTGTTGCCTCTTTATAAATTAGGCACATCTTTCAGCATATTTCAGTCATCATTTATACCAGTAAACTGATGTAAATGATGACAAATGTGCCTAGGCCAATGTCCCTGCCAACATCCTGCCCCCTCCATGTTTCCTTTTCAGAAAGTGCCGAGGGGAGCGTAGAAACATGGCTTGTACCTAGATTTAGGCGAAATGGCATTTAAAAAGCTGGAAAACCAGTTTGTAACATTTTTTTACACCAGAAAACATTTTGTATAGAGATGATAAATCTCCCCCATGTCTTTGTACATTAGCTACAAAGTGATACAAATATGTAAGTTTCACACAAACTTAAAGGGGTTTTGTCACTTCAGCAAATGGCATTTATTATGTATAGAAAGTTAATACTAGACACTTACTAATGTACTGTTATTATCCATATTGCTTCCTTTGCTGGCTGGATTGATTTTCCCATCACATTATACACTGCTCATTTCCATGGTTATGACCACCCTGAAATCCATCAGCAGTGGCCGTGCTTGCACATTATAGAAAAAAGCACCAAACTATGTGAGCTCCCACAGTCCCAGTCATCAGAGAGGACGACATTTTTTTCTACAGTGTGGAAGCACGGCCACCGCTGATGAATAGCAGGGTGGTTGTAACCATGGAAACAAGCAGTGTATCATTTGATGGAAAAATGAATCCAGCCAGCAAAGGAGGAAATATAGACAATCATAATATGTTAGTAAGTGCCTTGTATTAACCTTCTGTACGTGATAAATGCAACTTGCTGAAGTGAGACAACCCTTTAAAGGAACTTGTGACCCTGGTAATGCAGTGAAATATGCAGGCAGCATGTTATGATTTGTGCAAAAATACATGTACATTGCTTTTCATTACTATGAACTTCAAAGAAATGTGGTCCTAGCTGTGCAAATAGACCCCCACAGTTATGTTAGCTCTGATGGTTGACAAGTATTACTATGGAAACAAATGAGTATTTAATAAACAAAAGATTATAACCCCACAACCGGTTCAAGAACAGGATAATCTGGCACTGAGGGTAAGAAATCTTTTATATACAAATCACATTCAGGACGATCGTATGAGGCAGAAACATACACTGAGTCACCCGAGCCCCAGTATTTTACATTTATCTTCCAGCTTCTGCTAGTGTGCCTGGCAGGTATTTGGTCCTCTGTTATTTTTCATGGACAAATCTAAAGGAATTTAGGAGTCAATGATGGTCATAATTACTTAGCATACATTATGTAGGGATGACAGCTAAATTCCCAGTATGATAAATATAGCACATTCCCTAATTACCAAGTTTCAAATTCATCTTTCTTCAAACTTGAAATAGAGAACATTCAAACGCAAAGCTTGAAGCCCTTTGTCTCAAGTGCAACATTAATAATTGGGCTTGCACTTACCATGTGTTGTGTTGATACTGGTATCTTCCAATGCAGCAAAGGGGCGACTGGACCCCCTCAGGCACTGTGGCCCAGGTGCAATGAAGTGACCAAAAGTGCTATATGTAAACATATCCTACAGTAGACCATAGGAAACACTAGGTAACGGGGTTGTCTCATAATATGTTCCTCTGACCACATTAGGGAAGCCTCATCATGGAGATCCACATTATAAAACTGGGCATGTGACATCCATGTATTACCTGGACTACCATTCATTTAAAAGGCTGGCATGTGACATGACATTTCCACTAGACATGGTTTCCTTTAACCATTACAGTTCATTGTTAGGGGCCAGAGAAACTAAAATTGTCACACTTGCTCTTTTTAGAAAAAGGAGTTGTACATTGTAGGCATTTTCTGAAGCAGCTTCATCAGGGACTTTTGCAAGAACAACCCACATTCTTTTGATTTTTGTCAAACATCCAAAAAATATTTGACAAATTCTGAATAACTTTTTTATTTTCATTTTTTATCTCTTTTTGATTAGGTTTACAAAAATGTTTAGTTTGAACATTTATCATCCACTGGAGATAACTGAGTGATGTGATCTATCATACAATTATGCAAATATCTGTGATGGAAAATCACAGTTATCTGTTTTTTCACTACATCAATTTTATTCACATGTTCAGATATTTTTTCTTGATGTCTAAAGAACACATTCACAGTTTCCAGGGCCATCAGAATATTGACTATACGAAACAAGAAAATTAGATCATAGTTTACCTTGTTATACGTCGCAAGTCTGAAAATATCTGAAGCTATATCTGAAACAATCAGCTAGCAGAGCAATGCCTTCACATTTCTGGCATGAAGGCAATTTGGTTTAAATCCAACAACAACAGAATTTCAAACATTTTTAATTGGGTTGTCATCTGAAAGTAAAATAAAGCACACCTGGCTTCTGTAGAATGTGTGCTGCTCTTCTGTCAGTTGTTAAAACTGCTGCATCAAATTTCTTTCCTCTTCTTACCATTACTCAATATTCAATTTTGGTTATAATACACTACAACTGTTTGCTCTTTACAAAATATTCCTATTTCATATAGTGCAAACAGAATTTGTGATACTTAAAGGGGTTATCCCATGATTCATTTAAAAAATAGAACCAGCCCTGTAACTAATATGGGCCCAGAAATCCATTGTTCCAATGCCTCTGCCTCTCTCTTCACAGATGTCCAGCCCAGCAACCAAGAGTTTGAACATCAAAATTGTGGATTATTAAAATAAAGGGATTAATAATCCACCATTTTGATGTTCAAACACTTGGTGTGCTGGGCTGGACACCTGCTAAGGCTACTTTCACAGTAGCGTTTTAAAATTCCGGTATTGAGTTCCGTCATAGGGGCTCAATACCGGAATAAAACGCTTCAGTTTTGTCCCCATTCATTGTCAATGGGGACAAAACTGAACTGAAGACAACGGAATGCTCCTGAAAGCATTCCGTTCCATCTTCAGACTGGAGAACAAACTCTCCGGTCCAGGCTTCTGCACCAAGACGGATCCGGAATGACCCCCAATGCAAGTCAATGGGGGCGGATCCGTCTGGTGTGACCACAATGGTAACCGGATCCACCCTCCATTGACTTTCAATGGAGTTCATGACGGATCCGTCACCACATACACACAATACACACATACAGACATAGACATACACATAAACATAAACATACACAGACATATATACATACAAATACACATACATACTTACATGCTCCCCGGCAGGTCTTCTGAGCGCCGAGGGACAGGTCGGCGCGCACAGATGACGATTCCACCAGGCGCCCAGCAGAGGGCGCTGTGGGAAATCGTCACCTGTGCGAGCAGTCCTGCTCCTCCGGCGCTCTGAAGACTTGCCGGGAGCATGTAAGTATGTATGTGTATTTGTTTGTGTATATGTGTGTGTGTCTGTGTGTATGTATGTATTGTGTGACATGTGTGGGGCCGGAGCGCGGTTCCGGCTCCACACATATCGCTGCGGCAGTCCTGATCCGGTAGCACCCTTCACTTGCCGGATCAGGCCTGCCGCTAGTGTGAAAGTAGCCTAAGAGAGAGACAGCAGCAGTGGCAGAGAGTCCGAGGCCAGCAGCAGCCATATCAGTCATAATAGAGCCAAAGCTCTAGAATGCTCCTAAGATACATACAGGCTGTATTTGAGGAGCCATTCTGGAGCTTTAGCTCTATTCTGTCTGAAATGGCTGCTGTTGGCCTTGGTCTCTCTGTCACTGCTGCTCTTCCTGAGTTCCTCTATTGTCACACAGGTGCCCACTGTCCAGCAAAAGACGAACACACAAAAAATCGCTGTATTTAGACTAGCTACTCTTTGGAGCTTTTGCTAACTCTGGCAATATGGAGGAAGGCTGTTTGCGCACTGCTGCTCTGTCTGGAACTCTTCACACAGACCCAGCGTGCCACGAGCTGATGAAGCTGGTGCTGGGGAGAGAGGGACGGGCATGGCGGCTGGATAGAATTATCAGCTTCAAAGTGATTGGAGAAGGTATGCAGTGACATGCCCACTCCTCATTCTCCCTCGCTCCTTCCACTGACGAGGCCCGGATGTTATTGTTGCAGCACTAGCAATGTTTTCTGCTTATATATTGTAGATGTGTGACTATATTGTGGGCTTGTTGTGGTGCATGGGGGGGATGCAGATGGGCCCTTCATTCACCCTGGGCCCAGGGCTGCTGACCCAAACGCCCCTATTATAGTCCTTCACTTGGGCTGTTGGTTACCACCGGCTACCATCTGTTTACCCACAGCCACAAATATTGCTGTCACTTTCCTAATTTACTAAAATAATTTATTAACTTAATATTGCTGTCTTACCATAACAAATCTTAAAAGGAGTTGGGCACGTTCCTAGGAGACCTCAGAGTGTTATACACAACTTTTCAGGGCAATCGGCGCAATTTCAATTTAGACTGAATCTGAAGGCCAATTTTACCAAATCAGACCTGAAAAGAACTTTGGAAAATAACGAATATGCATTTGGACACTAAACATTGGTTGCAAAGAAAGGAGAAGGAAGCTGGCATAAATAGTGAGCCAACCCTATTTATTCACATCATGAACACAAAGAAGGAGGTTCTCTTTTTCTGGACAAACACAGAAGTCGAGGATTCTAGGACCATGAGACAAGGTCTAGAACTGGCACACTGGAGCTGTATTCAGGATGAAAGTATTCTCACAACAATGACGTATTCTCACAACAATGAATCTCAAGAATCTTTAGATACAGTGTAACCTAGGGTCTTTTTATATTCATTTTACAATATATCATTTGTTGTAGGGCTGATGCAACATTTGAAGAGCTGTCATTTGTATGGATATTTACTTTGAATTGTAAATGAGTTTAAAAATTGCTAAGAATTGTGTAAAATAAAATAATCAACTTACTTGTCACCCCCTTAGCTAGAGTCTCATGGGCCCTGGTGCAAGAGTTCAGCTTGGGCCCCCGTTCTGTGAGTGGTTTGTGGCATGTGGCAAGGAAGCACATAGCCTTCCTGCTGCCTGAGACAAATATTGAAACAGTACTCCGCCCATGCCAAATTCTTCTCCTAACCTTTTCCCTCCAGCCAGAGGACTAACTTGAACATTCTGGGCCCCAGTGCAAATTCTATAACAGAGTCTATCCAGTATGCACTTTCTATAATACCGGTGTCTTCTTATGTGACATAATGGTCTTTGGGCCCCCTCGGGCCCAGTATCGACTGCTACCTCTGCACCTCCTGTAGCCACGTCCATGCCCCCTTACAAATGCTTACTGAATTTACTGTGGTTCTGTCACAAACTTACCTGTCCAGGCTCCAGCAGTGCAATCTCCAGCTTCGCTGCAGGCGCGCTGGGTGGGACGTGCATCTAAGCTACGCCCCCTAGTGGCATGATAGCATCCTTAGCTACAGGATGCAATGGTGTGTTTCTCTCGACAGTGATTGTGTGCTGGAGGAGATTAGCAGTGGGATGATTGCTCAGCTGCTCTATTTCTGTGTGCTAGTGTTTCTGACTAATGGAGCGCTGAGTCATGACCTATCAAGTTCTGATCTGAATTCGGTGCTCTATTTAAATCCCTTCCTATAACTACCAATTAAGGTATTAGGGTCTGTGAGGAATGTGGAGTTATTAGTTAATTCTTGCCACTTGCTCCAGTAGTGGGCAGAGGAAATCAAACTCCACAGTGTGACCAGGTGTTTATCTTTCACACTCCACTCAGCCACACTGGCAACTCAACTTCTCTGGCAGGATGAATGCCGGTGGGGGGGCTGAGTTGGTCAACAGAACAAAATAATCCATCAGACATCATGGAACTAGGAGTTCATAAGGGATTATGAATTGCCCGTCCAGCACAGAAATAAACCAGTTACATATTTGTGACCCTGGAACCAAGGTGGATGTGCCCCTGGTCATCGTTTGGGGGTAGGATGCCAGGAAGAGGAGATACAGAGATCTCCCAGTAGGAACCTAATAACAGTGCCATTTTTTGGCTCCACTTGTAGCCAGAACCCAGCCAGATACATTGCTTGCCAGAACCATCTCCCTGTGATCTTCCAGTAACGTGTTTGGAGTGACCTAAGAAACTCACTGTCCTCACTGCCTCCCGTGTGAGTACAGCTAAGGATTAAAGCAACCCAGAATTCATCATTATAACCCAACGGATTACTCATCTATCTGATAACTGACTTTTGATCTGTTCAACTCTGTGTACAATATCAACTGTAATTGCACACCCGACCATTGTATATATTCTGTGTGTATATAGCGCTATGTCTAGTGTGCCCTTAAGGCAATTAAATATATTATTTAATCTTGCGATGTTCTTGTATCTTAATCACAAATCCCCAAGTCTGTGTTTTGGCATAGTTATAAGCAACCTAGGGGGGTTGATTTCTGACCTGATGTAATCCCGCTAGTGGACTGGGCTTATATATCTGATGAGGAACTGGTGGCAGTCTACTCGGCTGGCAGGGCACTGTTTCACTGGGGCAGTGAAAAGGCTCTCTCAGCAGGGTTGTGAGCGAGTGTGGAGTGTGTGCCTCCCTGTGCCTGTGTGGACCGGAGGTATCCATGTAAACTGTGCCAAGCTGATCTTGCATACTCCCAGGGAGGGCGTAACGTCACGCCTTGTTACCAGTGACAAAACCATACCACGTGAGCTTGACGTAGTTGACGTCAGGCGGGGCTGTGAGGTGCGGTATTCATTACAGGGTCCTATTATAGTGCCCGATGTTCGGGCAATGCGAGTGCCAATGGATGATAAGACATCAGTTAGTGCTTGTTTGTCTTGTTCTGATTACATAGGCTGATGCAAACTGAATCAGAGAATACACCCACCAAAAAAGTAAAAAAAATGAGTTTTCACAAATTATACAAAATATGTAAATCTTTATTGTGTTAAATAACAAGAATGTATATATCAATTAGAAATCACGAAGTGGTAAAAGCATACAACAATGACAAAAAAAGACCACATAAAAAACGAATGGAGGACGCGGTGGGAGATACCCGGGATACAAACGGAGGCACTAGCCAAATATGTGACCTACGTAAAGAGTCACCATTACCTCAATAAAAAAGAGAAGAAAAAGTAACAAAAGCACAATAGCTAAGATGAGGTAAGGGACAGTAAAAAACATGTGGATAAATAAGGCAATACCTCAGTGAAACCAGGCAGCTCCCACCGCTGCCTCCGCCCAATGCCGTTTCCCCACGCAGGCTTCTTCTCCCTTTGTGAGAACCCATTTTTTTACTTTTTTGGTGGGTGTATCTATAGTACTGAGTTCTCTCACGCTTTCGGTAATGTGCAGTTTTTCCTGCATTATTTATAGGTGTTCCTGAATCAGAGAATAATTTCTACTACAGGGGATATGCTGCTAATAATCGAGCATCTTTTATCCTGATGAATGAGGCCCATCAGCTGACAAATGGGTGTTTTTTACTTGTTCATCGGCTGATTGGCTGCTCAATTATTCAAGCCAATTATCGAGAACTAGAGTTCCTATGAACACTTGTTCAAAAAATTGGCCTAAAATCCATGCTGTCAAATAGGGCCCTTAGACAGTGAACCCTGAATGACTGCAAAAGTAATATACTGTTTGATGATAACCTATCATTTTCACTATTTTCAATAGGTTACTGAACACTTTCATTTTATCATCATTTCAAGGAAAGATATTTGTAGTCACCAGTTTGCTGTATCATGTAGTGTTTTATGTGGAATGCACTGTGCCATTATGTCTGGCTAGGAAAACTAAAAATATAAAAATGAATGACAGCCTGTGGGTAAGAGTGAGGTTTTATTTTGTGTGCTTTTACAGGAAGTGGCTATTTCTAGGCAAACAAGAATGATGTGACTATTATTCTATATAGCATGTAAGAGGAGTTTAACTGGATTTTAAAAGTTTAAGTCAATAAAACCTTTGCAAATGTTAACAGCTCTGCAAAATCTTCACACATTGACTGGCTGACTATGAGAGACCTGTGTTTACTTAATAACCAATGCAGTGTAAGAAGAAACTACTCCTATTCCTGAACTGTCTGATATTTTAAAAGTGTTCGTGGAGCTGTGTAAGGAGGAAGAGAAAAGAGAGAAGAAAGTATGCACTGAAAGTATATTAGTGAAGGTCAAAGTGACCTACACAGCGGTGGATTAAAGGAAGAATAGAATGAACTATTGCCCTGCAACCTCCATTTACAGTGCCTTGCGAAAGTATTCGGCCCCCTGGAACTTTTCAACCTTTTGCCACATTTCAGGCTTCAAACAAAAAGATATAATATTTTAAATTTTGGGTGAAGAATCAACAAGTGGGTCACAATTGTGAAGTGAAATGAAATTTATTGGATCATTTAAACTTTTTTTGTAATAATAAAACTGAAAAGTGGGGCATGCAAAATTATTCGCCCCCCTAGCATTAATACTTTGTTGCGCCACCTTTTGCTGCGATTACAGCTGCAAGTCACTTGGGGTATGTCTCTATCAGTTTTGCACATCTAGAGACTGAAATTCTTGCCCATTCTTCCTTGCAAAACAGCTTGAGCTCTTTGAGGTTGGATGGAGAGCGTTTGTGAACAGCAGTTTTCAGCTCTTTCCACATATTCTCAATTGGATTCAGGTCTGGACTTTGACTTGGCCATTCTAAGACCTGGATACGTTTATTTTTTAACCATTCCATTGTAGATTTTGCTTTATGTTTGGGATCATTGTCTTGTTGGAAGATAAATCTCCATCCTAGTCTCAGGTCCTTTGCAGTCTCCAACAGGTTTTCATCCAGAATGGTCCATCCATTTTCCCATCAATTTTAACCATCTTCCCTGTCCCTGCTGATGAAAAGCAGGCCCAAACCATGATGCTGCCACCACCATGTTTGACAGTGGGGATGGTGTATTCAGGGTGATGAGCTGTGTTGCTTTTATGCCAATATCGTGTTGCATAGTTTCCAAAAAGTTCGATTTTTTTGTTTCATCTGACCAGAGCACCTTGTTCCACATGTTTGGTGTGTCTCCCAGGTGGCTTGTGGAAATCTGTAAACAAGACTTTTTATGGATATCTTTGAGAAATGGCTTTCATCTTGCCCCTCTTCAACAAAGGCCAGATTTGTGAAGTGTTCGACTGATTGTTGTCCTATGGACAGACTCTCCCACCTCAGCTGTAGATCTCTGCAGTTTACCCAGAGTGATCACGGGCCTCTTGGCTGCATCTCTGATCAGTCTTCTCCTTGTTTAAGATGAAAGTTTAGAGGGATGGCCAGGTCTTGGTAGATTTGCAGTGGTCTGATACTCCTTCCATTTCAATATGATCGCTTGCACAGTGCTCCTTGGGATGTTTAAAGCTTGGGAAATCTTTTGGTATCCAAATCCGGCTTTAAACTTCTCCACAACTCATGGACCTGCCTGGTGTGTTCCTTGGTCTTCATGATGCTCTCTGTGCTTTAAACCGAACCCTGAGACTATCACAGAGCAGGTGCATTAATACAGAGACTTGATTACACACAGGTGGATTCTATTTATCTTTATCAGTCATTTAGGACAACATTCGATCATTCAGAGATCCTCAATGAACTTCCGAAGTGAGTTTTCTGAACTGAAAGTAAATGGGCCGAATAATTTTGCACGCCCCACTTTTCAGTTTTATTATTACAAACAAAGTTTAAATGATCCAATAAATTTCGTTCCACTTCACAATTGTGACCCACTTGTTGTTGATTCTTCACCAAAAATTTAAAATGTTATATCTTTTTGTTTGAAGCCTGAAATGTGGCAAAAGGTTGAAAAGTTCCAGAGGGCCGAATACTTTCGCAAGGCACTGTACCTTCCTGTTAGCTACATTTATAGCACAATATGCCAACTGCCAGGAGTTTTCCCAGTATAAATTCTGGGGACAGTTGTGCTTGTAGGGTTGCCACTCCAACCAGTCAAGCCCTAGTTGGTCAACCTATCGGTGAGGCTGGTAGCCAAGTCAATCAGCTACCTGGCTCAGTATCAAATCCTAAAGCTAGGCGGGGTATTTAAGTTTTGAGAGAGAGACAAGAAAGAGAAAGTACTGTTTCTCATTTTGAGAGTGCCAAATATGCATGATGTGTATTGTATTCCAGCTAGGGATGAGCGAACTTTTGAAAAGTTCGGTTCGCTTCACTTCGGCGAACTTTCGTGAAGTTCGGATTCGTACGAACCGAACCTAAAACGAACCTTGCTATAACGGCTGAATAATTGCTGCTACAATAATGGGAGTCTGATAGGGTATAGATTCGTGTACTTGCAGTTGCTATTACAATGAAAAAAGTGGAAAAAATCCAAGTGACTTCAACAACGGCGACGCAAAATATACGCATATTTGAGAATCTACACTAATGCGTACGCTAATGCAAACATTCCCGCACAAATAACGAACATACAGTCTAGCGTTGTCAAAGGTACGCTACTTAACTGAATGAATATGTACGCATTAGCGTACGCATACACTGCGTCTGCGAACACTCCTACTCAAGTAACAAACATACAGTCTAGCGTTGTCAAAGGTACGCTACTTAACTGAATATGTACGCATTAGCGTACTCATACACTGCGTCTGCGAACATTCCTACTCAAGTAACGAACATACAGTCTAGCGTTGTCAAAGGTACGCTACTTAATAATGTAATTATTACATTATTACACTAATGCGTACGCTAACGCATATGAATTCATAAAATGCGTGTACACATTAGTGAACATTCTCAAATATGCGTATATTTAGGGTATGACATATGGCATATTCCATACCCTAAATATACGCATATTTGAGAATGTTCGCTAATGTGTATGCTTTTTATAAATTCAAACGCATTAGCGTACGCATTAGCGTACATTCTCAAATATGCGTATATTTTGCGTCGCCGTTAATTTAACCAGATTCGTTACGAACTTTCTCAAAATTCGGTTCGGTGACGAAACCGAACTTTTGGGAAAGTTCGTAACGAATCTGGTTCATTACGGTTCGGTTCGCTCATCCCTAATTCCAGCCAATGCTGCTCTTGTTATCTGAAAAAAATAAATGCAAATTAGCATACCTTACTTACGTACTTACTGCTGGCATCAGAGAGGCTTAGTGTTCTTTTTTTTTGGAAGGAAAGCTAATACATTTTAGTTTCTGGAAAATAAATTAAAATTAGCTTTCCTTTCAAAAGAAAAAGAAAACTAAGCCTGTCTGATGCTAGCGGAGATAAGAAATGCTAACTTGCATATATTTTTCCCAGAAGCCCAAAGCAATTTTGCCTGGCCTACAATACTCCTAATGCATACTAGGCACTCTCCAGAATGAAAAAGAGTACACCCCAGAACAGGTATATATCTTTTCTTTAAAAAAAAAGAGTAGGATACTATTCTTTCTCTCTCTGATCATCTCTAATTAATTCTCTTGGTAAACTGACCTAACTGATTTTGGCTTGTATCTCAATTAACCCCTTGTTCCCTCTGGTCATTCTGGTAGGTCTGCCCCTAGTGTGCCCCCAGTTTTCTGCTACCAACTTCACAGACATAACCTATCTCTAGCAGCAAAGACCAGCTTTGCAGCAGGCTTGGGTGATGAACCTAGAGGTAGTCTTAGCTTCCTACCATCTGGAGTGGATTAGGAAGACTGGTAGCAGTTTTGGGGTTCACTGGCAGTGGCCTGGATGGTGACCTTTGAACTCCTTAACACCAACATATACAGTGGTCCCCTGCAGCTCTGTAAACTGATCACTACTGGTCATAGAGTCTACACCATTGAAATATGATCGCTTGCACAGTGCTCCTTGGGATGTTTAAAGCTTGGGAAATCTTTTGGTATCCAAATCCGGCTTTAAACTTCTCCACAACTCACGGACCTGCCTGGTGTGTTCCTTGGTCTTCATGATGCTCTCTGTGCTTTAAACAGAACCCTGAGACTATCACAGAGCAGGTGCATTAATACAGAGACTTGATTACACACAGGTGGATTCTATTTATCTTTATCAGTCATTTAGGACAACATTCGATCATTCAGAGATCCTCAATGAACTTCCGAAGTGAGTTTTCTGAACTGAAAGTAAATGGGCCGAATAATTTTGCACGCCCCACTTTTCAGTTTTATTACTACAAACAAAGTTTAAATGATCCAATAAATTTCGTTCCACTTCACAATTGTGACCCACTTGTTGTTGATTCTTCACCAAAAATTTAAAATGTTATATCTTTTTGTTTGAAGCCTGAAATGTGGCAAAAGGTTGAAAAGTTCCAGAGGGCCGAATACTTTCGCAAGGCACTGTACCTTCCTGTTAGCTACATTTATAGCACAATATGCCAACTGCCAGGAGTTTTCCCAGTATAAATTCTGTGGACAGTTGTGCTTGTAGGGTTTCCACTCCAACCAGTCAAGCCCTAGTTGGTCAACCTATCGGTGAGGCTGGTAGCCAAGTCAATCAGCTACCTGGCTCAGTATCAAATCCTAAAGCTAGGCGGGGTATTTAAGTTTTGAGAGAGAGACAAGAAAGAGAAAGTACTGTTTCTCATTTTGAGAGTGCCAAATATGCATGATGTGTATTGTATTCCAGCTAGGGATGAGCGAACTTTTGAAAAGTTCGGTTCGCTTCACTTCGGCGAACTTTCGTGAAGTTCGGATTCGTACGAACCGAACCTAAAACGAACCTTGCTATAACGGCTGAATAATTGCTGCTACAATAATGGGAGTCTGATAGGGTATAGATTCGTGTACTTGCAGTTGCTATTACAATGAAAAAAGTGGAAAAAATCCAAGTGACTTCAACAACGGCGACGCAAAATATACGCATATTTGAGAATCTACACTAATGCGTACGCTAATGCAAACATTCCCGCACAAATAACGAACATACAGTCTAGCGTTGTCAAAGGTACGCTACTTAACTGAATGAATATGTACGCATTAGCGTACGCATACACTGCGTCTGCGAACACTCCTACTCAAGTAACAAACATACAGTCTAGCGTTGTCAAAGGTACGCTACTTAACTGAATATGTACGCATTAGCGTACTCATACACTGCGTCTGCGAACATTCCTACTCAAGTAACGAACATACAGTCTAGCGTTGTCAAAGGTACGCTACTTAATAATGTAATTATTACATTATTACACTAATGCGTACGCTAACGCATATGAATTCATAAAATGCGTGTACACATTAGTGAACATTCTCAAATATGCGTATATTTAGGGTATGACATATGGCATATTCCATACCCTAAATATACGCATATTTGAGAATGTTCGCTAATGTGTACGCTTTTTATGAATTCAAACGCATTAGCGTACGCATTAGCGTACATTCTCAAATATGCGTATATTTTGCGTCGCCGTTAATTTAACCAGATTCGTTACGAACTTTCTCAAAATTCGGTTCGGTGACGAACCGAACTTTTGGGAAAGTTCGTAACGAATCTGGTTCATTACGGTTCGGTTCGCTCATCCCTAATTCCAGCCAATGCTGCTCTTGTTATCTGAAAAAAATAAATGCAAATTAGCATACCTTACTTACGTACTTACTGCTGGCATCAGAGAGGCTTAGTGTTCTTTTTTTTTGGAAGGAAAGCTAATACATTTTAGTTTCTGGAAAATAAATTAAAATTAGCTTTCCTTTCAAAAGAAAAAGAAAACTAAGCCTGTCTGATGCTAGCGGAGATAAGAAATGCTAACTTGCATATATTTTTCCCAGAAGCCCAAAGCAATTTTGCCTGGCCTACAATACTCCTAATGCATACTAGGCACTCTCCAGAATGAAAAAAGAGTACACCCCAGAACAGGTATATATCTTTTCTTAAAAAAAAAAAAGAGTAGGATACTATTCTTTCTCTCTCTGAACATCTCTAATTAATTCTCTTGGTAAACTGACCTAACTGATTTTGGCTTGTATCTCAATTAACCCCTTGTTCCCTCTGGTCATTCTGGTAGGTCTGCCCCTAGTGTGCCCCCAGTTTTCTGCTACCAACTTCACAGACATAACCTATCTCTAGCAGCAAAGACCAGCTTTGCAGCAGGCTTGGGTGATGAACCTAGAGGTAGTCTTAGCTTCCTACCATCTGGAGTGGATTAGGAAGACTGGTAGCAGTTTTGGGGTTCACTGGCAGTGGCCTGGATGGTGACCTTTGAACTCCTTAACACCAACATATACAGTGGTCCCCTGCAGCTCTGTAAACTGATCACTACTGGTCATAGAGTCTACACCATTGATCCGCACCCTTCGGCACTCCAGCTGCTATGAAACTACAACTCCCAGCATGCAAACATGCTTGCCTGTTCTTCTTACTCCCACATAAATGAATGGAGCACTCTGGGAGTTGTAGTTTCAGAACAGCTGGAGTGCCGGGGGTTGCTGATCCCTGGTCTATACACATTCAATATGTTTTGGCCGAATGACTGTGTTGCTAGTATCTGTTTCCCCCTGACTTTATACTTGAGATGAGCGAATAGATTTTAAATTAATCAAATTTGTTACGAATTTTACAAAAATGTGTACGTTAAACAAATTTGGTGGTTTGGCAATTCGTCTTGGACGAATCTCAAAACAATGGTGCCCAGGTTGTTTTACTGTGAAAATTGGTAGGTAAAACAGGAGGGAGGAAAAAGATGAGAGGAAGAGGATCACATAACACTGGGAGGAAGTGTGGTGGGGCTTGCCCTGATTGACGAGGAGGCTGACATACAGCCTGATCAGCTAATTAGGAGGCAGTATGTGGCTAAGTCCTTCTACTCAGAAGCAAGAAACACCATTCTGTTCCCATCTAGGCTTGTAAAAGGATGTCTTGTGGTAGTGTCTGTCAAAAAACAATTGACACTAGGGAGGTAACTTTAGGGAGAGTATTGAAAATATAAGTGGGTAGATTTTAGAGTTTTATCAGGGAAAGTTTAGCATAGCGAGTGAGTGAAAGGATATCTCTGTCTCAGTTGGTTCATACTCTACAGTTTTCTGGCAAATTCTGCATTACAGAATCCCATAGGGGTACACAAAGACTTACCACCCTATCCGGAGAGCAGCAACATGTGGTGACACTTCAACAGTGTTCAGAAGATCCAGCATAACATTGGGGCCACCCCAAACCTGGCCACTGCAAATGTCTATTGTATATATTTACCAACTTTTACAACTGAATATTACAGATTTTTTAAAACCATTTTTAAGGTTCATGTACATTTGGTTTGTTTGTGTTAATCTGGTCTTGAGTCTGTTATGTATGTACTGAAGCAGGCAGATCAATGTCAGGGAATGTGTAAGGACAGAACAACATATTTGAACATTTCTCAAAACTTTGTCCTAGTAGAAAAAAATTTGTTGATTAACTATGTTGTATGCCATGATGTAGTATTTAGTCTAACAACTTTCAGCATAATATAGCCACTAGCTACATACAACCTGACTGCTAAAGTTGACTTTGTTTCTCTCTGCAGTTCATCTTAACACAGTCCTTTTATGTTTCGTGCTTATTATGTATCCTTCCGGTTAGACCATAGTTGTTTTGCCTAATTAGAGATCTTACAAACATCTTGCATGTGATTCTTTTGTCTGCTGCATTTCAAACCATTTGTATCTATTTCCTATATTCCCATAAAAGATAAGTAAAGTCCTCAGTAATACTCAGTGGGGCCATACAAAAACACTTACCACACATGTTCATTAGCCCTGTCTATTATGCTCAATTTCCTGTTATTCATATACGTGACTTCTTTTAATGTTTGCCTGTTGCTTTAACATTTCTTTACCACCAAGAAATAATGGGGGGATTTATCAAACTGGTGTAAAGTAGAACTGGCTTAGTTGCCCATAACAACCAATCAGACTCCACCTTTTATTTTTCTCAGCTCCTTTGGAAAATGAAAGGTGGAATCTGATTGATTGCTATAGGCAACTAAGCCTGTTGACCGGTTTGTGTGCAGTGTTCTGTTTTTACTTTTGCTTTGATTTAATTTTAGTTGTAGTTACATAGTTCAGCCTTACACGACTATATTTTTAACCTGTGTGCTAACTGCATTTTTTGCAAATGGCACACTGATCCATTCATTTCTATAGGGCCGTGCACACATGCATTTATTTTTTGCAGATTCATGAATATGTTCTGCAATTAAAAAATATATCCTATTTCTGTCCATGTTATAGATGGGACTATAACTTTCTACTGATTGGAGTGAAAAAATACAGACAGTGCAAGGAAGGTATCTATGTTATGTGGATCTGTTGTTTGTGGACCAAAATACGGATATGGCCTAGTGCATGAAAGTTGATGGGGTTGAAAAAGCACAGAGATCTATTAAGTCTAACCTCTAATCGTTCAAAGAAAGGGAACTGGACGAGCACACCTTTATCTGAGATAACAATGAGGATATATCTGGTCCGGTAAAAAATATAAAATTTAATATACACACTAAATATACACATTAAATAGACAATATATATTGGCGCCAATCATGCGAATAAATTGATAAATATCTAGATATAAAAGTTAAATATAATATAAAAAGTTGGTAGAAAAATAGGACAAAATAAAAAGTAAAAAATAAAAGATAAAAATTAAATATACAGCTTCCTCCTGGTTATGCAATCCTGTGGATATATCTCAATGTCTCTATCTTCACATACAGAACAGAGTAGGTGTCTTCAATGTCTCAGAGTCTCATAAATAATTGATTACTTTGTGAGTATTAGTACCAGATGTTGGTACCAGATATAAGGTGATAGCCCCCCGATTTAGGCTTCACATGTAAAGAGTATGAGAGCTAAAATATGTGGTGGTACATTACCAATCTGGAGATGTTACAGCACTTGTGTTCTGCGGTGCCTGCTGGATGCTCTCCCGTCTTGTTGGGCTGGTAGGTATGCTGTTTTCCTCCTGTTCGGCAGTATGTAGCGTCTGTTTGAACGGAGCTGGTATACGCGGGAATCGGAGCTGATGTGAGGAAGGGGCAGACTACAGGTCACAGACCCCGAAACGCGTTTGGTTTAGAAGTTAGACCTGCTTTTACTGTATGAGACGTCCATACCAATTTACATCATAAAAAGGACAAAGAAAATCATAGCAGCCGGCACCTTGGAAACGGCTACATTATTGCTAGAAAGCCCACGGCATCACGCCTATCTCCATTCATCTACTTACTTACAGCTGGTACCCACGTGGGACGCCACGAGGTACACAGAGAGGAGAACTAACGGCGCTCGCGATTCCCGCGCACATCAGCTCCGATTCCCGCGTATACCAGCTCCGTTCAAACAGACGCTACATACTGCCGAACAGGAGGAAAACAGCATACCTACCAGCCCAACAAGACGGGAGAGCATCCAGCAGGCACCGCAGAACACAAGCGCTGTAACATCTCCAGATTGGTAATGTACCACCACATATTTTAGCTCTCATACTCTTTACATGTGAAGCCTAAATCGGGGGGGCTATCACCTGATATCTGGTACCAACATCTGGTACTAATACTCACAAAGTAATCAATTATTTATGAGACTCTGAGACATTGAAGACACCTACTCTGTTCTGTATGTGAAGATAGAGACATTGAGATATATCCACAGGATTGCATAACCAGGAGGACGCTGTATATTTAAATTTTATTTTATTTTTTTTATTTTTTATTTTGTCCTATTTTTCTACCAACGTTTTATATTATATTTAACTTTTATATCTAGATATTTATCAATTTAGTCGCATGATTGGCGCCAATATATATTGTCTATTTAATTTGTATATTTAGTGTGTATATTAAATTTTATATTTTTTACCGGACCAGATATATCCTCATTGTTATCTCAGATAAAGGTGTGCTCGTCCAGTTCCATTTCTTTGAACCTTTTTAGTATTCATCTCACTTCTTTGGGGTTGGAAGCACTGAGACTTGAGCACCCTGAATCCATTTGATTTTATCTAGTGGTGAGCCACTCAACTATATTTTCTCTGCATTTATTAACCTCTAATCGTACTGTGTTGATAGGATGGCAAAATTTTCACTGCTCTTACAGTAGAGAATCAGTCTATTTTGATGATGAAGCCTTCTTTCCTCTACATGTAGAGGATGCCCCTGTGTCATCTTTATAGGCCTAGATACAGTATAAAAAGATAATTAGAAAGATCTCTGTACTATCCATTCCTTCATTTATTTGTACATTGCACTTAGATTAAACATTATTAAAACATTATTCCAAATTGAATAATCCCAAATTTCATAACTTGTCTTGGTACTGCAATCCTTAAATCTCTTAATTACCTTGGACACCCTCATCTGCACCTGCACTAGTTCATCTATGTCCTCCTTATACACAGATACTAAAAATTGTAGTAGAAAATATGAACTTGACACTGTTATGTATATGATCTTATAAGATGCTATATACAGTTGAGAGATTTTCTATATCGAGTTGGGGATTTGCATATTTTGTACTGGCATGTCCACAGAATATATGTATAGAATGCTTGGTATAGCAGGCTATAGCCTGATGCTTTTGTGAGTTAAGTCAAAAATATGTTGTAGCGTATAAAAAAAATACATTAAAATGCATACTATGATATACCCTTTCCTTCTAGTAGCCACAGTAGTTCCCACCCGCAGTAATCACTGCCTTGATAAAAATAGCATGGTTCTTCCCTTCTCTTACCCAGCATTAAAAGTATCCTCTCATTCAATCTGTATTCATAGCAGTGTTTTTCCTCCATCGCTAAGTATTCACAATAGAGCTCCTTTTCCCATTAGTCGTACTGTAGCAGTAACCTCTCTCTCCCTTCAGCGTTCACAGTATAGCATCCTCACTTCCTTGGTAGCCTTAGCAGGCCACCTTTACCACATCAATAATGTCAAATTGCGGCACTCAGATTATTCTTTTGCAATTATATATAATTTATCGGTACAATGACGTACAAAGTTCATGATCCAGTTACATAATTAAAAAATGAGCAAAAATAGATAACCACTCTTGGTATTGACGATGACCGAATGTTTAGGTCCTCACGGACCTTCTTCAGAGGTCTATTTATCTTATCCTATGACCCCTTATTGGGGGCAGATGGTGTTTGAAAACACACTAGGGGAGATTTAGCAAAATAGTGCAAAGGAAAACTGGCTTAGTTGCCAACAGCAACCAATCAGATTCCACCTTTCATTTTCCAAGGGAGCTCAGAAGAATGAAAGGTGGAATCTGATCGGTTGCTACAGGCAACTAGGTCAGTTTTCCTTTATACCAGTTTTGATAAATGTATCCCCCTGTGTTATAGGAAAAAAACAGTGGATCATTAGTACAAACAGGAAGATTTATCTTCTCCACTTTGCCTGAGAAGCGGTGTTCTGAGTTGAACAAGCCTGTTTTCTCCCTTTTATTTGGAAGCATCAGCAGTACAGTATGGATGTAGAAATGATAAGTTGTGTGTGTTTTTGTGTGTGGGGTAATAGTGTCAGCAATAGTAGTGCCACCAGTACCAGCACAACATTGAAAAGACAAGGCATTAAATGTGTGTGGCTGTGTTGGGATAGCAGTATTAGAGTTGATTGGCTAGTGGTAATGGTGGTGGCAGTAGGGGTAATGAAAGTAGCAAAGGGGGGATGAGCCGCAGGGAGTAGCAGCTTTAGTAGTGGTGGCGGCAGTAGAAGCCATACAGTACGGAAAATGATAGTAGGCAGGTAGACAACGGCAGTAGCATGATTGCAGCAGCAGCAGCCATACCATACAGAACATGATTATAGGTAGGCAGACAGCGGCAGTAGTATGATGAGGCAACAGCGGCCATAAGGTACAGAACATGATGGTAGGCAGGCAGACAGTGGCGTTGGTATGATTGCGGCAGCAGAAGACGCATGGTATAGAACATAATGGTAGGCAGACTGGCAGTGGCATTATGACTGCAGCTTCAGCCATATGGAGCATGATGGTAAGCATGCAGGTTCATACCCTTGTTTCTTATCTGTATTTAATGTGGCTTTGCTCCATTTTAATATGAAATCTCAATAAAGTTGATTGTTTTACTGTGATATTTTGGGTTGAGTATTTTTTTTAATGATACTGTTTGATAGAGTACAATTTGACTGTGTATTGTTAAGTAGGGTCTGTCTTTTGGTCTATAGAGATCTATTCTTCTGCCTCAGCCAGAGGTGTGTGAAAATCCTCACAGACCCCTGCCTTGTTCATTTTCACAAAAGTGATGTTTTGGACACTGGCGGAGGACAACTTTGCTCTTTTGGCACCTGCCGTGCCAAAAACCATTTCTGAGATGACATTGGCAGCTAGAAAACGCAGTACAGAGAGAGCATACTGGGCCAGTTCTGGCTGCTGTTCCATTTTGGCTGACCTGAAGTCCATGTGGTTAGGGAACATGGTATGGGCCAGAGAAAGGCCAGAGTTCAGGTAGGACTCAACATTGGTGTTCAGGTATGTCTCCATTTGCTGAAAAAATTGCTCCATCATGTTGATGATACTGAACTGGCTGCTACTGTGGCTTCTGTCACTTGTGATAGGGGAGACAACTGGAGGTGGGTGACTCGGTGGGGAGAGGAGAGGGGCCTTTTCAGTCAGCCTTTCAGGTAGAAGCCGTTCCCTTGCCAAAAGCTGTGGCAAGCTGCATACACAAGGTACCCTGATAATAAAGCAATTTAGCTTCCTTTTTGGCAACAGGAAAATATTTCCCCATTTTGGTTTGATAGCCATACTCTAAAAGCATGCCTAGTCATTAGATTGCTTGATGGTAATTTACGTAATTATGTCATTATGTATGTAAGCAAGCAAGCAAGCACACAGCTTACCAGCATGCCCAAGGGACCATTTTTTTCTGGCTGTACCCCCACTGAGATGATTGGTCATCATGGCCAGTGTTGATATTATCATCATTTGCCTCCTCCTCCAGCCCAACCGTCTTCTCCTCCTCCTCCTGCTGTTCCTCCTCCTAATCCTTCAGTAGTAGTTCCTTATCCTGATTTTCCACCTCCTTCTCCATGGCAGTTTCTTTGTCTGGGTCCCCCAATAGCTGCAGGGTGTCCAGCAAGATGCATAACCTATTCTTCTTCCACCATCCCTCGTTGAGTGTCTGTTCTAAGATAGTTATCAGGGGGGTGACATTGTTCATTCTGCTGCAGTTGACCCTACTAACAAATCTGGTAGCCTCTATGAAGTGCCTGAACACTTGACAGGTACTAGTATCTCAGATTAGCTGCCACTGCCTCACCTCCAAACAACACATGATCCCTGATCAGGTGGTCTGGTGCAAGACTAAATCATTCACCGTTTTATGCATATACAGATGATATAGCACAAGCAAGGTGGAATTCCAGCAAGTTGGAATTTCACAGATCAAGGCAGACCATTCTGTCTCTGCAATTCCAAAATGGCATTCTTTGCCACATAAGAATGGCTGGAATTTGAGGACAATCTCCAGGTTATAGCCAGAATACTCCGCAAACTATTGTACTTTTTCAAAAAGCATTGCACGACTGAATTGATCACATGTGCCTTGCAGGGAGCATGTGTTATTTCCTCCAAATGCAGCATAGCCACAATATTTCTGCCATTGCCACTAACCACGTTTCCCAGTTGAAGTTGGTGGGGAGACAGCCAGTGGAATGTTTGCTACTGAGGAACTTTAGCAAGTGATCAGCTGTGTGACTACTCTCACCCAGGCCGAACATTGCTAACCTGGCATGGCAAAGCTTTATTTCACAGATATAATAGGATGGAAGGAGAGTAGGAATAAGATTCAGTCCGGCTTTTGTGGTGGATGGAAGGATGTTTGTGGAGGAGGCATGTAAGCCCCTGGTGTGGGAACCAGACCGACACATGTGGAGGTGTCAGTAGGACCTGTTGCTGCAGTGCTGCTTCCACTCTGATGCAAAAAAGCATTGACCCAGTACCAGCTACTCCAGGTGTCCACTGTGGCGTGTAATTTGGCAGACAGCAAAAGTTAAAAAATAATAATGCCCACAAAGTCAACATAATAATATGAAAAGTGCACGAACTATACACCAGTGCAGGTATAAAATGTGCAGTTTTACCACTCCTGTAGTCGCGTGGTTCGAGTAAACCCTATTTCTAGGGGTACTGTGTCTCTTCCCCTATTAAGACCCTTATAAGTGCACTATTCTGTCTAGTGAAGACAGGGAAGGGTAGGGGGAGGTAGTACCTCCTATGAAGGGTCCTGACTATCTGAGGCTTTCCCTTGTTGAACCTAACAGTTTTGACTGCCCAGTAATTTGTCAGGGAAGGACAAACAAGGGATGCCCTAGTCAAACAAATACCCCTTACTAGAAACAACAAACAATGTTCCGACGCGTTTCCCTGGCGGGGTACACCAGATGATCAGGGGACTGATATACAAATGACACCACAATGGTTCATAATGTGTGTCAAGGGGAGGAGGGTTAATGCTCATTAGATTTATCTCACATCCTCCCTCCGTTCCTCTTCATGCGGCATATGGCGTCCACCTGTGTATCATGTATCATGTGAGAGTGCAAGGCAGAGATAGCTTTTTGGAAAAATAATGCCAGTTAGGTACTGTATCTTCCAGGGAGGTTAAGTGGTATGACAGCAACTGCACCAGCAGCAACTTGACCAGGTGGGAGTTAAGCTTGTGCACTAGCGGATTGCTGATGGCATGTAGAGTTATTCCTCGGCAACTCATTCTGTTATTGATGTCTGTCAAAGCAGCAGAGGAGGAGGTTAGTTTGAGAAGGAGAAGTAGAAACTGATGATGATGATGACAAGGATACTTACTGTATTGCACGTTGATTCAACCGGAAAATGGAGGACACTTGTGTTGTGCTAACTGGGAGCTTCTTCTGTTTTTCCACAGTAACTGATAATGCCACTTTGAGTGATTCAATAGAGCCATGGTGCCTACATTCACGTTTGATCAACCACAGCTTATTTTAATCCTGTTTTGTCTTCCAGCACTGTGGAGAAAAACTGTCAGACACGAGATACTCTCACACAGAGCTAGTCGCAGCCCAGCTTGGCTTAGATCAGGCATGCTCCCTCCCTGCAGCGCCCCAGTCTCCCACAGCCGGTGTCCTTGTCTCCATGGCAACGAGGTGGCATGGAGGACCCAGCTGTGCACACATCCTCAGTTCGGCTGGCGTCCTCCACCCCCTAGACAATGAGTAGAGGAGGGGTTGAGCACCGACAGCAATCAGTCGGCGCTCAGGTGTGTGAGTATGCTGATGGAGGTCATGTGACGCTGGCCACGTCCCGTGACACATCTTCTGGGCCTATTTAAACAGGCAACCTGCTGGCCACAGGTTGTCTGTGATTGGTCTTTATTACCTTTACGAGTGTTTCTCTTCATTGTGACTATTTTTGACCTAGGCTTGTATTTGACCTCATCCCTGTGTAACCCCTTGTACTATGTGATATCTTGGCTTCTGATCTCGGCTTGTATCTGACTCTGTTCCCATGTTGTCCCTTGGTTTTGACTTGACCTCTTGGCTTCTGACCTCGCTTGTGTTTGACTCCACTCCCGTGTTTTCCCTTGGTATTGACGTGACCTCCTGGCTCTAGACCTCAGCTTGGTAACTAAATCATATCTGTGCTTTCTGTCTTGTCTGCAGTTACTTCCCTTTGTTTCCTTTCCCTGTAAGGCCCTGCACGTATTTTGAGCTAGGGACCGCAGTCCAGTTGCACCCCAGCGATTTGGACGGACCATGCAAGTAGGTAGGGAAAGTGGTGTGGGTGGAGCTCAGGGCTGCACTTTTCCCTACCAGATACGTGATAACCTCCTCCTCCTGCAAAAACACTGACTGTTTTTACACAAGTTAGCAACAAGAAGACTATCTTGACTATCTTTCATAGTACATAGGGTTGTGTGGCCTCTTCTTAGTAAGATAGAAGGAGCCCAACTAGGACGGGGCAGTAAAGACAGAGAGGATTCTAAAGACACTAAAAGCTTCTCTGAAGTTGCAAAGAGGAGGAGCAGGAGGAATACTTTAACTCCTGGTTCCAAGGGTCGATTTCAGACTCATAAGTGACATCCTCAGCATCCTGCTTTGACTTTTGAGGAGGATTGAGCCTTCCAGTCCACAAACTTATCCTCCTTGTCTTCAATAATAATGTGGCACCTATTGGAAGCCAGGAAGACATGGCCTACTAGTACTACCACTACTGGTCGGATGGATGGTGCTGCATCTGCTGCTACTACCCACAATCTGTCTCTCGGATGACAAACATTTTATTATGAGGCCGATAAATGAAAAGTCATTGGTTTGGTACACATATTATTACATAATACTAGCAAAATTAAAAGTGTGTTTTCTGCAATTTAAAGACATCCTACACACTGGTATTGGCAATTTACTATGGTAGTAATGCAACTTGTGCAGTAAATGTGTTTGAATTTCACAGTCTGTTTCAGTGATGCATTCATTAACACTGGTATGCAATTTTTGCAGTAAATAACATGGTCTGTTGCAGTAATGCCTTGACGAACATGGGTACAAAAATGCAATTTTTGCAGTAGATGTCTTTGAACTACAAGGTTGTTTGCAGTAATGCATTCACTAACATGGGTATAGGAATTTGATTTTTGCAGGAAATGTTTTTGAACTACTCAGTTTCATGCAGTGATACAAAACATATTTTGCAGTAAAAATCAGATGCATTTAATAACAAGTATAAAAATGTTATTGTCGTAATATGCTTTTGCAGTGAGACTATGGAACTCTCTGCTTGAGAAGGTGGTGATGGTGAATTCACAAAAATAGTTCAAGAGGGGCCTGGATGCATGTCTGGAGTGTAATAATATTATAGGTTATAGTTATTAGATTTCTGGTAAAGGGTCATTGATCCAGGGAGTTATTCTGATTAGAGTCGAGAAGGAATTTTTATACCTTAAATGAGGAAAATTGTCTTCTACCTCATAGAAATTTGTTGCCTTCCTCTGGATCAACTTGCAGGATAACAGGCTGAATTGGATGGACGGATGTCTTTTTTCGGCCTAACAAACTATTTTACTATGTTACCCATTATCTTGCAGTAATATGGAACACATTTAATAATGCAGGTATGATAATGGCATTATTGTCATAAAATGCTTTTGGTATAGCTACCCATTATCTTAAAGTTATATGCAAAGTGTTTCATAACACTGATATAATGCATCGAAATGGTTTTTAGAAGAAAAAAATGCACTTTCCACTGTGTTTGCAGCAAAATTCTCCCAGGGTGCTGGCAATAAGCCTATGAAATAGAGAAACTTAAATATTATTTTTAAAAAAGCTGCCTGTTAATATACAAAAAAGTAGTTCATTTTTCTGAAATTTTATAATGAGCAGAGCTCATCCAGAGGCTGGATTAAACACACCGTTCTGACTGATTAGCCCCTCACTCTCTCTCTATATATGTTTTCCCTGATCAAAGTCCCTAAAATATATCCAAAAGTATAACGTAATATGACATGCAACTTTATTGATCCTGAAGGACATTTTAATGCCACCATCCTTTATATAGTCCATAAGAAGATAGAAAAAGATAGCATAATGATAGTATAAAAGACAAAATGAATTGGAAAGGGAACATGTAGGGAAAGGTGTAAATTAGTACAGTTCATGTAGCAGGAGATAAGTAGTAGCCCTGCAATAAGGAGACTCTTTGTAGAAGAGACAACCTTGTATGACTCTTTTTAGTATATCACAGCTGAATCAGTCTTCCATTGAATATGTAGTACACCAGACCTGGTGGTACTACCATGGTAAATGGTTTGTAGTGTAATGCAATGTAATGTAATGCCATGCTATACACTTTATTCACCCGCAGATAGGGTACGGTTAGCAGTTTTTGGCAACAGGAATTGGACATACCATTCCTCTCGTCTTGGTAGAAGTGGGTTGGTCAGACTATCCTGTCAAGGGAGGGGCCAAGCTAGTTAGATAGAGTCCTAGAAAGGAAAGTGAGGAATGAGGTAGCGTGCAATTCTTCTCACCCTCCTTCAAGTCATGTGGACCATAGATGATGCTCATCTAGTAGGATAACATTGCCCCAGAGAGACTTCAGGATACTAGGCTACAGAAGATTTGTGAACTATGGCACATTTGTCAGCAGAGTCATCAAGCAATAAAG
Organism: Rhinella marina; assembly: GCA_900303285.1. NCBI lineage: Eukaryota > Metazoa > Chordata > Amphibia > Anura > Bufonidae > Rhinella > Rhinella marina. The sequence goes on from ONZH01025721.1 coordinate 45,681, forward strand.
CTCTCCAGGCTGTTCTGCAAAATGATGGGAAACATGCTAATACACCATCACTGTAGTTCAGGACGGTCATAGCTACGGTAGAAGCCTGCTTCATACAGTGGACCTACAGCCACAGGTGCCAGAGTAAAGTCTTAGGGAAGAGAATCAGTAGGGAGACATTGTCAGCTAGCACATTTCTGAATGTCATCTTCGTCTTCTGCCACATTGCCAGCCACCATCCCTATTAACTAAGAGGAGAAAATTGCACTTTGTAAACTGCTGCCGGTTGTGCTGCTATTTTTTTTTAATTTTTTTATTTTTTTGCACTCAGTAAAGAAAGACATTCTTTTTTCAATTTCCGCCTGGTTCTTTCACATGATCACGTTTTTCACTACACCAAAACCCAGGAAATGACAGGTAGGACAATGTAACACAACAACATCTCATCAGGGCCACTACCACTCGCATCCTTTGCAACGGCTCTTCGGGGGCTCGCTGCCAATGTGTTTCTCTGTTTGTCTATAGTAGGTTAGAAGGGGTGTGAGGTATTATCCATAATGGCCAGCAGCTTAGTAAGTGTCTGTTTTTCTGCCAAAACTGGCAGAGTGTCCAGTTTGACTCCTAACACTGAGCCAGCCTTCTTTATCAGTTTGTCCAGTTTGTTCAATGCACTTACTGTATGTTGATACTTTTACCGCAGCACATCACAGTGTAAAAAATAGTACTAGCAACAACAGACTTAAAGAATATCCAGAGGAGTTTACTAGACATTTCAAAGGATTACAGTTTCCTCAAGTAATAAAGACTGCACTTCTTATTTTTTTTCTATACTATTTTTATACAGTCCCTATTACTCTACATTAGTGGCTTGTGTCTACAATTATTTTTTGGTAGACAATGACACATTTACAGTGCAGCGAGCCCCTGAGGAGCCAGTTCAGAGGATGAGAGATGTAGGGCCCTCATGAAATTGTGTCAAGGTGTACTCCCGCAGGCCATTGCTCCCTGGGGATCGGTGCAGTGAGATGGTGGTTTAAAGAATCAGGCCAGAAGTAAAAGAATAAAAGTCTCTCTTTACTTAGTACAAAATAGGAGCTGTAGTATATCAAGCAGTACTTGTATACAGTACAATTTCTCTCCCCAGATGATGAGGTATAGTAACTGATAAAGGCACCTCTGGTATGCTATCTTGATGATGTCTCTCTTGAACTTCTGGCTAACAGCTATATACTGATACTTGTGGCAGTAGGTGACCACGGTGTAATGCAGGCTTTTAGTTGATCTGGTCTAGAGGCAATCTAGGATGGGTGTCTGAGCCATAGTCCCTCACCTGCAGCAGGGGCTGTCTATTTTGTGGTAGCTGGTTACTCTGCTGTCTGTAAAAACAGGTTTTCAGGTTTCTGTTTTCTGGTATTCTTGCAGTCTCTGGAGGAGTAGTGTTCTCACAGAAGAGCTGGAACAAGAAACTGACCCCTTAGACCCTGGTAGTTCAAGCATGTGCCAACCACTGCCAGCCATACCCAATCTGCTGGTGTACAATGTAAACAGGAACACAACAAACCAAAAACATTGCAGATTCCACCAGTTCCAGTGTACTGCAGCAGCAGAGAACAGAATGGCCTCTGGCTTGTTATCTGAATAAGGACCTGCCTGTACACTGCTCTCTGATTGGCTGATCGGACTGTCTGTCAGTCTTTTAACCAATCAGGGCAAGCCCTCCTCATTTCCGCCAAGCGTCACGTGATCCTCCATCTTTCCCATGGTTTTCCCCACTAATATTCACAGTAAATTGGTGACAGGGGGCAAAATGAATCACCAAGGCTTCAGATAAGTCTGTTTCATTTAGAATTGATTTCTCAACTCTATCTCAGTAATGTTTCATCGAGCAAAAACAAAGAATACTTTTCAATCAGTTGTGAGGGAAAGTGGCAGGGGCCACATAAAAACTGAAAACCTAACTATATAATTACATGTCCATAAGGTAGGGCTGGGTGACCTACTGTAGCAGCCATGGCTGCTCACTGTGATGACATATGAGACCTGGCAATTCAGTCAGCCAGGGAGATATCCTATCAGTTTGTTTGGTGTCTTCACTTCCAGAGTTTGTCCATATTGGTCTAGATACATTTTACTAAGGAGAACTTTAGAAAGATGTCTGACCAGGCCTGTAAACAGCATGTAAAAAAAATAAAACACATGATTATTTTAAAAATGGCATTTTATGTTATTATACTAGGCTTGAGGACCTCTAAATTACTGCATTCTTTGCTTTATAAGACGCACCCGATGATAAGATGCACCCCAGATTTTAGAGTAGGAAAATAAGAAAAAATATTTTTCATCAGACCTCATATCAGACCCCCCATAAATTTCAGGACATCACATCAGACCCCCATATCAGCCCTCCATGTCAGAACCCCATCAGACCTCAGATCAGCCCATCAGACCCCATATCACCCACTGTGCCCCCATATCAGCTCACTCTGCCCCCATCAGACCTCAGATCAGCCACCCCCATCAGACCTCAATCAGCCCCCCATTAGCCTTGCCCCCATCAGATCTCAGATCAGCCCACTGTGCCTCCATATCAGCCCACTGTGCCCCCATCAGACCTCAGATCAGCCCACTGTGCCACCATCAGACCTCAGATCAGCCCATCAGCCCCATAAAGATAAAATAATCTCTCACCTCTCCTGCGCTGCGGCTCTGCTCCAGGTCCGGCGCTCCTCTGTCTTCTTCTGCTGGCGCTGCACTGTCACCTGACTGTGTGCAGCGTCAGGTCATAGTGCGTGCACTACATCCTGACGCTGTACCCGGTCAGGACAGTGCAGCGCCCGCAAGAGAAGACAAAGGAGCGCCGGACCCGGAGTGGAGCTGCAGCGCAGGACGGCGAGTATGTTTACCCGCTCCTGGCACTTATTACATACTAGTGAGCGCTTCCATAATGGAAGCACTCACTAGTATTCGCTTTATAAGACGCACAGCAATTTTCCCCCTACTTTTGGGGGGAAAAAAGTGTGTGTCTTATAAAGTGAAAAATACGGTATACTTTCTTTTTCCAAACAGTGATTTCATAAAAGATGGGTTGCATCATGTGTTCAATTCTTAAATGGATATTCCCATCTTATAAAGTTATGGCAGATTACTTTTTTATGCCATTGGTTTATAATTGATGACTGGTGTGGCCCCTTTAGAGTCTTTCTCTCTACAGTGGTGCCTGAACCACCAACTCTTAAGGGTAGCTGCAGCTCAGCTCCATTGAAATGAATAATGCTGCCCATAGTTTCCTGTACAGCCACCTGTCTGTGGGTGCTGTAGTACAGGAAAAAACAGGGAATCAGCACTGTGGGGGTCGCCTTTGTTCTCCAGATCAGAGAGGGTCCTAGAGGCTGGACCCCACCAATCATAAAGTAATGGCATGTTCTAGTAATATGTGATCACTTTATAAGATTGGAATACCTTTTTTTTAGTTGAAGTATAACAAATGTTAGTAGGTTAATCAGACCCTAAGCTCATTTACAACAGTACACTCTTGTTCCCTCACTCAGTGTAGTATATAGAGACAATGGTAGCCAAATTGGGTTTTCAATTTTCATTAACTAAAAGACAACACAGGTGAAAACTGCCAAACTATAGATAAGTTAGGCTAGATTCACACTAGTGCTCAGAGCTCAGGTAGTCTGTTCTGGAGTTGACATTGCCAGAAGCTATCTGAATGCCCACTGGCCACATTAACTGTAATGGAGACCAACGGAGATCCATCCTTAACATGGCAGAATCAGCTGGACTAAAACCAATGCGCAGATATTTTCCGGGTTGTGGCCCAATCTCCACTGGTCCCCATTATAGATAATGGGGTCGGCAGGCATTCAGGCAGCTTCTGGCAATACTGTACCTAAAACTAGCCTTACCGTACCTAAATTTTGGGGTGAATGATTGGCAAAATTTATATTGTATTGCCTTTTATATTGAGTATACACCATTTTAAATTTCTTTTTCCTGTGAATGTGACAAATCAACTTATTATGCCTGGAAACCATTTTTCGAAAGGCAAACGAAAAACAACTCAACAACATTTATAACTAAAGTAGAACTTTATTGACTAAATTAGGCACTTTGAAAACCATGTGCTAATGAACCATACATGCAACAGAGCTAAAACTAGCAGTAGTTTATGGAAACATCAATAACAATGACTCCAATTACTCTTGTGTACGATAGATAACTTTCTCTTTTTTCAAATATTAATAGTCATACACACTCCACACACCCTATCTGGATCTTTATTTCTGGAGGAAGATAATGGCACTGTGAATATTAAGTAGAGATGTTTAACCCCTGGTGCTTTATAATTATACACTCAGTGAATTTAACAGTTGTGGTGTTTACAATAAATTAGCCAGAGGTGTATTAATGAACGAGTATTTTTCCAGACTTGCATTCTAAACATATCCCAAGTGCAAACATTACAAATGGTCTGAAGCAACCAGATCATAATTAATATTACAAAATGAGTCTCTTCAGAGTAATAAAGCCTAGAGTACAGTACACAATTACAAAAAAAATTCACAAAATTGGGCTCTTCAGGCAGAAATGTATTTCCTCCTAGATGGCTCTTCTTTGTATATTTCACTCTGTGCTTCCCCATTATTCAAGGAAATGTATGCTTACATGTGCAGTATTATCAAATGATAAGTAGCCTATAAAGCTGGTCACACATATTACGCTTAAGTTGGGCAAGCCATTTAATGTGTATAAAATGCTCGGCCAACAGAAGCCCATCATATGCTGGGGAGACTGGATTGAACATACTGAATTACAACATGCTTGATCCTTTACTCTAAAGAGAGATAAGCCACCATCTGAGCAGTGTATTTCCCACTCCCCTTTGAAAACACATGCCTGACGAACTGAGCATGCATTATTATAGAGAGTTCATTAGGAATAGCTGTCAGCCAACAGCTGTTAAAGTTGTATGGCCAGCTTAAAGGGGTTGTACAATGTAGAAATAGTGATGATCCTATCCTCAGCGTGTCAGCAACAGCAGATAGTCAGGGGTCTGACTTCCGACACCCCTGTTTGAAGGGGTCAAGTTGCCTGTGTGATTATTGCTCGTTCTTTAACGTTTACCTGACATCTCTTTTGTGGCGGTGATGGACTGTAATTACAATTGCTCATTCCATTCTTTTGAATACTCTTGGCAACGCCAATGCAAAGGAGATGACTTTGAAGAGGAAGCAGGAAGAGGAAGTAGTTCTCGCAAGAGCGCCATAGCCCTATTAAACAGATGATTGGTGGGCATGCCAATGGTTACATTCCTGCTGATCTGATATTGATGACCTGTCTTGAGGGTAGGTCATCAGTATTACTTCGCTGCACAACCACTTTAAGTTATACTGTAGATTCCTAGCAGTGTCTATTGATATGATTATCATAGGGGTTGTCCCCTTGTGGAAAACCTATTTTCAAATGACTTGGCTCTTCTGTACTGTATATCTCCAAGAGTAGGACCCCTTCAGTCCACAAATAACAGATCCTGGGCTATAATGTCTATGGCATGGAATCCTAATATTAAAAAAAAATGGAAATGGAAAAATGGAATTAAATACTTGAGACCTTGGATGAAGCACTCAGACTTTATATTCCAGGAAAGGTCCTTAATCAGAAGGACCATGACATATATAAACATGCCTAAAAAGGCATTTGTCCAAAGCTGTGCAAAAAAAAAAAAAAAAGATGCCCCTTTAAGTAATGAAAAATAAAGAAGCAAAGTTTTGGAGTATTCCACATTCTTGCCATAGAGAGAGATTCTTTGGGATTCTAGAAAGTGGTACATTTCTCCTCTTATCACGGCCCATGCAGCTATATTAGACTACATTCCAGCTCTAAGCAAACAAAGTATTTTACAGTACTACATTATCACTATCATTCAAGCTTTGTTGATTACAACATAAAAAAATTAAAACATTTATGCAATAAATCTATCCTGTCTTGCTTAAAAGACAGATAAAACACTACTAACAAAACCACATGCTGATCGAATGCATTCTTAATAGAATACACAGAAAACTATCATTCTGGATCAAAGAAAAAATGAAAAAAAATAAGGACTCTGTGCTTTAAAGGCACAAAACTCTTGTAAACACTACATTTCTTGCGATACAAGTAAGCCTCCAAATGATTCCCAGCATCTGTTAGGCCCTGACCCAATATCTTAGGGGTTACAATCTATCTTTTGAAGGGCAGTGTTGCCCAAGGGTTCTGTTATAATGACAGAGTTTCTATACTATTGGGACTCAAGATACACTGGTGATCTGAAAACTGCTTTTAAACATTTAGTATAGATGTATACATCTCTGAATATTGTAAATAAAATAGACTTTCAAAAGCATTTCACCCACTACTCTTTCACGTACCTAATTTCTGTCCTGCTCATACTTTGGTCACATCCTAATATGTGCACACATTTGCAGTGAATATAGGCACTTGTTTATGGTCCCTGAAAATGGTCACTGATCTCAATTCAATTTTAACACTTTCAGAAAGTGTCAAAGTGGAAACATCAGGAAATCATGCAAAAGTCTAAAATAAGTCTTATGAGGACTTATCTGGGGAATACACTACAGGAAATACATTCTCTGCAGAACAAAGTAGCTGTATCAGTTCTATAAGTTTCTGTAGTTTTTCACCAGAAAGATAATGTAGTCATTTATTTATAACACCAAAATTATTATTTTTTTATGACACAACACTTTTTGGAAATTTAGGAAGCAAAGGTTCAGGATAATTGCTACACATACATGGGTATTAAAACTACTGTCAAAAACCTGCTCACAGTGATGGCTAAAACTAAAGTGACGACTGCAGAAATAAAATGAGAAACACCATGTGAACCTTAAAATATAGTATAATGTCCTTAACAGTTCAACATAGTGGTCATGAAGGTAACCCATGGTACATGATCCAAAAGTAATGTTACCTGTCATACTGAACACTCCACTAAAATAATACCTACCATGGTGCTACCAATCTAATGCTTTGGTTGAACCTAAGCTACCTTCTTCTTAAGATTCAAATGGGTTTACAAACAAGGAAACTATTAACCATGAAAACTAAAACTTTCTCTGCTATAGAAAAACACCTTTATTTTGGACCCTTGCTATTGACTCTTTTCTTCAGCATTGTCTTCAGGTTAAACTCCAAACTGTTCCAGGCAGTCAAACTATGTTTAAATAGCTCATGAGAAATTCCTCTTCATGCAAGTAGTATGGGATCCACCATCAGTTTAACAATACCTTTGATCATATGGGTAGTTTTATGTCTCATTGTATGTTACTCTACTTTGATGAAATAAAGGATACAATCATTTACTTAAATATCAATGTGTACCTCCCACATCATGAAAAAGTAATTTTAAAAAGTCTATTAGTCTGTTGAATTTCTCTTTTGAGACTGTGAAGTACCTTCTCCATGGAACAAATTTGCCTTCTAACATAGAAAGTGAGCTAGATTTCAAGGTCATCAGGTCTTGGTCTGCTGCTTGCATGACTGCTTGCTCTGCTTGAAGGCCTATGGTCCAATATACTGAGAGGTTGCATTTCATGTCCTGGTGCTACTTTCTTGCCATTCTGGTGTTCATCCGGAAAATCAAATGGCTGTGCATGAGTGTTTGAAATAGTGCTTCCAGCTTGGCCCATTCTGTTTTGTTCTGCACTATAATTAGCCCAGTTTTGTTCACTTGCTTGCTTGTTGTAATTACGACAGGAGGAAGGATTTCTATCTGCAGTAACAAGCTTGTAACCTGGTGGTGACATAGGTGCAGTTGGAGAAGAACAACCATTAAAATAAGCGTATTTAGGAGAGCCACAGTCCTTTGTAGGATTTGCATCACTTGTGGCGGAATAGGGATCTTTCTTACCTTTAATTCCATCTTTGACTTGTTTGAAAATGACATAAAACAACTCAATAATATTCAGTCCTAGAGATACTAGAGACACCACCAACATAAACCAAATAAAAATGGTTTTCTCAGTGGGGCGAGAAAGAAAGCAGTCAACTTGATGTGGGCAGGGATCTCTTTTGCAAGTGTAGATAGCCTCTAGGCTAAACCCATATAGGTACCATTGGATAACAATGAAACCAACTTCAAAAACTGATTTAAACAAGATGCTGATAACATAGGTACGAAGTAAGCCACCACGCATTTTAACCTTCCCATGTTCTTCGAGACCATATTTGAATTTCTTTATTTCAATTTGCTTGAGGTAAATGTCCACATTACCTCCATCATTTTGAACCATCTTAAGTTCCTCCTCTTTTCTGTTGAGTTTTTCTTCCTTACGCATTAGGTAAAACACATGAGCCAAGTATAATAGAGTGGGCGTCGAAACAAATATAATTTGAAGAACCCAGAATCGTACATGGGAAATCGGAAATGACTTGTCATAGCATACATTTTCACAACCAGGTTGTTGAGTGTTGCATGTGAATGCTGACTGTTCATCTCCCCATGCTGACTCAACTGCTGTTCCTAGGAGAAGGATGCGGAAAATGAACAAAACGGACAGCCATACTTTTCCTCCAGCAGTGGAATAGGCCTGAACTTTGTCAAGGAGTCTTCCTAAGGCACTCCAGTCACCCATCCTTCAAAGCTGTAACCTACAAAATAAAATATAAAATTTGCTTTAAGACTTTTGTCAAAGTAGAAGACAACACCTTCATGATTGGGACTTTGGATAACAGTCAAATGTCAAATTCTGAAGACAGAAGTAGTTATAATAGAGATTTATTGGAATTTTTATTAAGTCTTTATAGTAAATGTTAAGTGTTTTGGTTATGCAGAGTGTAACGTTTAAGTGGATTTCATATATGGCTCGTTGTGTTGATCTTCTGTATATAGTAAATTGCCAAAGACTTCAGCAGATAAATATAATAATTAATAGCTTTTAGACGTTTGTATTTAAAAAAAGAAACAAGAATATTCCGTATTCAGCAGATAGTTACTCAGGCAATGAAGCCTCACATGACTCATAATGACTACACTAACATCAGGAACAGAGAGATAACTTTTACTTAATAAGTGAAATTTTTATGGATAACTATATTTGGATGCTGAAATTTCATTGCATACATATGAAATTTTCATTAAGATACCAATAAAAATGAAGAGAATGAAATGTCATTAGGAAATGAATAGGAGCATTCAGGTTTAATACAGATAACAATGGATCTGTTGAGTAAAAAATACTGTTCACCATAAAGTTAATGCATGGCAAATATATGACCTTGAAAATTATGCCCAACCACAATGAGACAAAACTCATTATTTGTTGCTGTTTTCCAGATAGATAGATAGATAGATAGATAGATAGATGATAGATAAATGGATGATTACACATACTGTTTGATTTGGTTATCTAAATCTGGCTTTAGGTCTTATGTGAAAATCTGATGTAGTCTCATGTCAAAATTTATGCAGAAATATAGAACATTAAGACGGGTTCACAAACGTTCAAGCATTAGATAGATAGATAGATAGATAGATAGATAGATAGATAGATAGATAGAAAATAGATGGATAAATAGATGTGATAGATAGCTGAATGGAAATATAGATATGAGATAAATGGATGGTTAGATAAACAGACAGTGGATAGATAGATAGATAGATAGATAGAACAAAGATGGATAAAAATAAGCTAGATAGGCAGAAGAAAGATAGATAGATAAATGGATAGATGGACAGATGCATAGATAGATATTAGATAAATGGATAGATAGATAGATAGATAGATAGATAGATAGATAGATAGATAGATACAGATGCAGCTGAGCTAAACCTGATGGTTAAAGCAAGTAAAGAATGGCAAGAAATAGTTGACTAACTTTTAAGTGGATTTCAATGGCTTTGGTCACAAAATAACCGAGATAACACTGTGCTATGTAATATCAGAGTCAAGTTTAGCTCGACTACATCTGTAGATATATATATGAGATAAATAGACGGATTGATGCATATATGGATAGATATGAGATAAATAGATGGATAGATAGATAGATAGATAGATCTGGTCACTTGCACTTGCATAGATAGATATGAGATTAATAGACAGATGGATAGATTGATATTAGATACATAGACGGTTGGTTGGTTGGCTTTTAAGTTGATTTCAATAGCTTTTGTCACAAAATAACCGAGATAACACTGTGCTATGTAATATCAGAGTCAAGTTTAGCTCGACTACATCTGTAGATAGATATAAGATAAATAGACGGATGGATGGATAGATTGATATTAGATAAATAGACGGTTGGTTGGATAGATAGATAGATAGATAGATAGATAGATAGATAGATAGATAGATATTAGATAAATAGACAGTTGGATGGATAGATAGATAGATAGATAGATAGATAGATAGATAGATAGATAGATAGATAGATCTGGTCACTTGCACACTGATATTTTAGAAGTGTGTCAATTTACAATACTTTCTAATGTAACAAATGACTTCAATTTCCATATAACTGTAACACATTACTGTAAATGTAAAGTCAGATATACTTGCAGCCAGTCAAAATATCAGTGATAGATTATTTACACACACTAATGTACATTGATCCTTTACTTTACAGAGGAAAACAGTGATTTATGAAGAAAAAGAGACAGAATGACGTATAGCTAGGATATACAGTATAATGCAGTAGATACAGCTTAGAAAGTTCTCAGTAGTTGAAACTTGAAACACAACATATTCTAAACAGATGTGATGGCAAAGCACACTGAAGCGCTGTCATGTGTAAATGGAAATCAGAGGACGTGTAGCTTGGGGCTCGATGCCCCTTTCCCCTTATAACCAACATATCAGAGAAGAGAGGTGTGGGCATGAGCGCCACCATACAAGAAGCTTAAAAACTGCAAAATCTTACTCAGCAGGATTAGCAACAATTAGCGTCTGAATACACAAGCAAGAAAACTTTAAATCCGGCAAATTCTCACTACAGGCGGCTGTAAACCTGCCTCATTGTGTTTTCTTCTTGAAAAGCTGCTTCAGGATATTAAGACATAAACTTCTGTTTTTGCCCTACTTTTACAACTGATTGAGTCTACCACTTGTCAGAACACACAAAGTGGATTACGAAGCAGTCTGCAATATGGGTTTTAGCCCTGAAAGCAATTTGACTGAAATATTAATCTGAAAATGAAGATATGTGGTTTACTAATGGAATGTAGTGAATAAAAATTATTGCAAAAAGTAGAAGAGTTTTCAAAAGCAGCAGAGCTGAGTCCGTCCTAGTGTAACAGTGATATGCTAATGTATGGACTGGCATTTCTCATAGCGATGCAGGTAAATCCAAAGTCAAAATTATCTGTATACCTAAATGGCTTGCCAAGTAATGGCAACTATTTAATCCGGTACTTTTGAAAATGCTCCTAAGTGATCATAATAAACCTTTACAGTAATAAAATAAAATAAAAAATCATCTTACAGTCAAAGTAGCAACATGGCATGTATATGATAAATAGCTACAGTATAGTAATATGGCACGATACAATCTATACAATACCTACAGCTGTGGAAAATATCATATTTTACAAATCAACAAAATAGGTAAAATTGCCAATGTATTGAGTTAAAGTTATGTGTATTTTCTTTTGTTATTAGCTATGCTATTTTCAGCACCAGCAGTAGTTGGCACAGTATTATAATTGATCACAGACTACAAAGAGCTAAGAACACAATCCAGCTGGCAAAGAGAATGCCCTAAATACCACTATATGAATGGCTGTCACTTAGCGTTCAAGACAAGTTTTCCTCTATAATTATCCAGATACAGGGATGGATGGATGGATAAATATGAGATAGGTAAATAGATAGTAGACATTAGACAAATATGAAACAGCAGATAAACAATAGGTCTACATGAATTAGACAGAGAGATATAGATAGATAGATCTGAGACAGATAGATAGATCTGAGATAGATATGAGACAGATAGATAGATAGATAGATAGATAGATAGATAGATAGATAGATAGATAGATAGATACCACGTGATGAGCAGTGATGCTCATGGTTTTGTGGCACAGGCATGGTCATATAGTGTTAAATCTCTTTAATCCGCCTGTTCTATCCATTGAAAATGACCAGCAGTCTGGTACACTTTGCCCAGTTTTTCACAGCTAGTATAGCATTTAAACAGCAAAATGATGCAATCAGCTCCTTCATATACTGTAAAGTTTTCTGTGTGAACTTTCATGAGAATCGTTTACTAACTATATACTTTCTATTTAGAATCTCAAATAGAGCAAACACAGTATAAAACTATAGGTCAAATATGGTTGAAAAAATAAAGAAAACCTATCACAATACCTTTCAGATCCAGCCAGATGAAAGCAAACTCCAGGGAGCTCTTGGAAGAGCGTGTGTGTCTTTTTAAAGTTTAAAAGCCTGTTGCTCACTGCAGACTTCCTTCTCCTACTGAAGTTGCTGAACTTTTTTTTCCAGCTGAGACACTCTTTCAAGGCTTTTAAAAAGTTTGCAATCCTCAACTCCGCCTTCAGGGTGGACAGTCTGGGAAGAGAAAGGAGGAGTGAGGGTAAGTAAGGAAAGTAAAGAAGTATTTTATTGCAAAACTCAAGTTCATTTCTTTTTTCTTTTGAATTGTTTGTGCTGATTCAAAACTTTTTCTTTTAACATAAAGTAGGTGTCATATCACAAAGAGTTACACCAAGTGACATCTGACAATCTGTTCTACACCAAACTAAAGTAGCACTTGAAATACTATACACATAGCCATAAATGATTCCAAAAGTATAGATATGCATATCCATGCATTTGTTACTCTCACAATTGTAATAGTATTATTACATAGCTGGGTTTCCTCAAATTTTAAGGATAGGAAAAGTCCAGGAAAACAAGTCTAATCTCATGATTAACCCTACCAAATATTTATTTTGTCAAACTAGAGAAAAAGGGGGCTAAAACAAGTAACACACTGCTTAGAAATAACTGTACCAGAATACAAAATGTTCTTATTTTTAATCAGAATAACAAATCTACAATGAAACAGGCTGAACAATTCCAAAGTAACAATGAAGATGTCAGTGATACTAAAGGTTTGAGTAAATAAACAAGGAGCAAATATAACATTGTCTACTTTAAGAAGACCAAGTTTGTGAGACCCAAGAATGAATTCAGACTCGACTCCTAAATTAATTCACACCCTATATGAGACCATTTAATCAATACAGAACCGAGACCAGAATCCTGAACAATGTAGACTGTAAATCAGACCCTGAAATGTATTAGATCCCAGACCAGACCCCCAGGTTAATCAGACTTCAGATTCAAAACAAAGTCATCAAAACCAGACCCCGCACAAGATTCCACAATTAATTTGGACCCCCAACAAAGAATGCAGAACCCAGGCCCTTAAATTAATTCATACCCTACATCAGACCTTTACAATGATATAGACCACAGGTCAGAATCTTGAATAATTCAGACTGTAGATCAGACCCTGAAATGAATCAGAACACAGACCAGACCCCAGATTCAACACACAAAGTCATCAAACCCAAAAACCAAACTAAAGCCCAACATAAATTCAATCTCCAGCCTAGACCCCTAGATTACTCAGACCCAAGATTACTCAGACCCAAAAAAAAAACAGCTTCCACGTGTTCTTGCCTTCCTCTGGATCAACCAGGATTTGTAAGTATAAAAGGTTGAACTGGACTTTGGTCTTTTTTCAACTTACTAACCTCTGTATGTACCTATTTAATATAAGAGTATCAATGGACAAAAAAAAACAGAGAAATGGGCAATACTCATTTTTTTTTAATTTACAGTATATGATCTTGGAATTCAACTTTTTAGCTCAAGCAATTGGATCTTCTAAACTCCATGTTAACATTCCGGAGAAGTCAGTAGATGACCAAAAGGGTAACCTCCTGCTCTTATTAAAAATATAATTGTAAGGCAATGCACTAAATGCTTTATACTGATGTGTGGGAAATTAGAAAGAAAATCTCTCCCACAAAAGCATAGTTAATGATAGTTAGCACTTTCTTTGTAAATCCTGGATTAAATTAGTGAGATGAAAGGATTAAATCAAATCTCACTTTTAGATTGTGTTTCCAAAGCAGTTGTATTTGCCATTACCAATACCGAGGCACCCACAGTCCACAGAAGGATGATATGTGCCGCCATGTGTGATGATAAATAAATGTCTTATAGGAACCTTAAAAATACAGTCAGAGCAGTGCACAAAAACTTTTAAAAGCAAGGGAAAAAAAAACATTTACCACACTGAACTCCTTTGGCAGGAGCAATGATATGCAAAGATTTTCAGCAAGTAGTTCTATGGTCAGCATTACTTTTCATACCTGCTGGCTGGCAGATAAAAAGGTTAACCCATGATTAATGTAAAAAATAAGACATAATAGAGGAAAATCTCTTTCTAAAAAAGCTACAACCAGCCCTCTACCTCACATGTATCCAGAATCCCCCTCATCCATTGCTCCAATTGCTAGATATATTGCAGGCTCGGAAAATGGAAGCATGTCCTTTCTTTGGGGTAGTAGTGTTCTTTATTTCTTCTAACTGAATATATGGCTGATGGCAGTTTAACAATGGAACTGAGCATGTGCGTCCACTTAAGCATTGTTACTGAGGTGGACAGAGAAATAAAGGAAAACACAAAGCAGAGGTGTCGGTATGCAGGTACATGTTATTGAGTAACTCGTTGTCTATGCTGCATTTTTAATTACATACAGTTAGAAAAGGATTTAGATTCAGGTGCAAGTTTGAAACATGTAGAATATTGTTCCTGGGACAAACTCTTTTTCAAAGTCTCTGGTACCATTAGTGGTCTGGAGCCTGATAGCTAATTTTCTGTATCTGGAACAATGGTGGTCAAAATGCCTTAAGGGCCCTTTACATGGGTCATTATTGGGAATAAACCATCCATTTCTGGTAATTGCTTGCTCATTACATGAGGTGAAAGCTGCATCTACATAAGGCAATCACCTCTACTGTATGTGGATGGGCAATCACTAGAGTGATCACTTGTCTCCATACACATTTTGTTTCTGGGCAGCAGATCACTAGTTGTGCTAGTTTCACATTTGCAGCACAGCATTCCCAAAACTTGTTCCAGCAGAGAACAGCCTCCCGAAGTTCTCCAGATCCAGCATTGCCAGATGGTATTGGAATGCCTGCTGGCACCATTAAATATAATGGAGTCTGAAGGAGATTAGGCTGCTACTCAGGCTAATTTGCCAGGATTCGGCCAGAAAATAAACACTGCACGCAACAGTTTTTGTCCTCCAAATTTCTAGCATTCTACGACGGAACAGCCTGCCGGAAGGCTGTACCGCAAATCGGAATGAAGCCTTAGACAGCATGATCTGCTTTCAAGATGCAAAAGCTGATGCCCACAATGTAATTATGATGATGACATGCTGAGGATAGGTCATCGATATTTTAGGGTTGTTAACACGTCGAATTTTATTGCCTTTTAATCTATAATATGTTTCTTATCAAAAGGCAGTTCATATATATGTTAAAAATGGTACTAGAGGAAAATCGGTAAGACAACCTAACCTACAATACACCTCTATTTTGGCAAAAAATAAGTAAAAAATGTCATCTAAAATTCAGCTGAGAGCTGCTCATAAATTACATTCCCTGTTGTGCTGTCTGTACAAACACAGTGATATGTTAGTACATATAATAGTGTACACTGTACCATATATGCACAAACAAATCTATTTTATGCCATTTTTACACATATAACTGCACTGGTATAGGGTCCAGAAATAACCCCATGAATGAAATACTTTTAGACTGTTCTTTAGAATGTATTATACTGTAAACTACAATTTCTAAGGAAAGCTTTATGAAAGCAGAGAGACGTTTGGCTTTTCCACATAAATGTTTTGAGTAGATTTGCTATTTGTCTTTGAGAACCACTGGACCTTAGAAATGGATGGCAGTCTTTTGGCATTGCAGGTTTCTGACGTTTGCCTACATACCTAATTTAGTAATGAACACAAACACCAATAGAAATAATGGGGGTCATTTATTATACTGAAATACGCCTATATTATGCGGATTTCAGGAGGAGATGGCTGTTGCGCTGCTTTCTGCAACTTCTCCCCTGCTAACGTCAGTTCTAAAATTGTGGGCATGGGCGGGGAAGGAGACGGGTCAGCATTTACTATTCATTTACTATTTTCTACGCTTGTCTTACATTTAGAACTGGTGCTGGTTTCACTGAAGTTATGGAGAGACTGGCGCCTCTACATAACTGCGGCAGATCCACCACGAATGCAGGGCTTTCAATCATTGATAAGACAGGCCCGTGTTCAACTGAACTCAGAAAGAGCAGAGATTTAAATATGTAAATTATAAGTTTTACTGAATCTTTGTGTCACATAACAGGTAGGGAATAGTGCAGCCCTGAGCTCCACCCACACCACTATCCCTATCTACTTTACGGTCTGTCCTAACTGACGGTGTGCAACTGGACGGCGGTCCCTAGCTTCCGTAAATGCAGGGCCTTACAAGGAGGGGTGACAAAGGGAGAAAACAGCAGACTAAGACAGACAACACAGATATGTAATCAATATCAGGCCGGGTCAGAAACCGAGAAGTCAATAAATCCAAATGTAGGCAAAAAACTGGAACCAGATGAAGCTGAGGTCAAGAGCCAGGAGGTTGCGTCAAAACAAGGAGGTAATACAGGATCTAAGTCAAGTACAAGCCGAGGTCAGGAGCCAAGAGATTGCGTCAATACAAGGGGGTATCAGAAGATCAAAGTCAAATACAAGCCGAGGTCAAATAAACAGAAGTCGCACATGCAGGGAAACGCTAGTGAGGTAGTAAGACCAATCACAGGCAACCTGTGGCCAGCAGGTGATGTGGCCAGCATCACGTGACCCTTGTCAGGAAGAATTACACAGCTGAGTGCCGATCTATTGCCGATCTGAGTGCCGATCATCTATGTCAGCACTCGCATCCTCCCTAGCTCATTGCAATGGGGGTGGAGGATGTCGGCCGCTCTGGAGAAGCGTGCACCGCTGGGTCCTCCCCGCCCCCTTGTTGCCAGGGAGATGAGGAGTCCTGCCGCGTCCGACTTCACCTCCCTCTTCACCCGCGGAAAGCGGCGGCGCTGCAAGGAGGGAGCACGCTGTCGGCTCCCCGTTACACTTTGCCCACAAAACTATATATCAATCTGCCCTGTTCCTCCTGCTCTATAACAGGTTGCCTGCTTATATATCATCTGTCTATCTATGATTCATTATTGCCATTTGTATATAAAGATAGATTTTTCTATCTATCTCATACGTCATATCTATCCGTCTCATATTTCATATCTATCCATCTCATATTTCTATTATAAATCTACTGTAGCTATCTCATTATCTATCCATATCTTCTATGTATGAACAAACAATGGCAGAGATGGATGTAATAGATATGATATGTACAGATAGATACAATAGATCAGTGGATAGATAGGTATGAAATAGATAGATAATGATAGATAGATAGATAGATAGATAGATAGATAGATAGATAGATAGATTTGAGCTAGATATAAGACCTCTTACCGCTGCTGTGAAACTAGCTTTAACATGTTAATGCAACAAAAACACATTACAGTAATACAACAAATGGCATTAAAGTGACCATCCTGGCACAGCTGGTGTCAAAATATCTCTGACTACATCTGTAGATAGATGATAGATAGACAGGATATATAGAGTTTTGTGTCCAGCTATCAGTTGTCATAATTATTAAAGCCCATTCTACAAACAGAATATAAATCTGTCATAACTGGCTACCTGAGGAATATGCATTCTGTACGTTGCTAATGTTTAAACAGTATAAATACATTTGATTGTGGCTCCACCTTCTGTACACAAAGAGAATGGTCTTAAACTGCTAAACTATGCAGCTTTACATACATTTAAGAAGTAACAGTGGTGAGGAGAAGTATCATTTTTGTAGTAACAGCATTATACTAACATATCAATAAAAATACATTGTAATATATAATAATTAAATAATGTAATTAGAGATGAGCGAATTTAAAAAAAAATTGATTTGGCCTGTATAGCGGTGTAGAACACTGTACCTTGCAGTAACACGCATAGGGAGTCTGCTGTGGCAGTGAAACAATACTGTGAGTCAGTATGACATGTAGTAACGTATTTGGGCAGTTATGGGGCCAAAACTGACCAAATAACTCAAGTGTGAACTCGACCTTACAGGTCAATGTTAGCGCCAGGTATAAAGAACCATGCAGAGGTCCAAAATCCTACTATAGCATTAAAGAGAGCACTCCTTTTACACCGATTCACTGATTCCACATAGATTTCTACAGAACCTGTTCTATTAAAGGGAACCTGTCACCTAAAAAACTCCTCCCAAGCTGCCAGCATTACCTTAAAGCAGCCAGCAGTTTGTTTCTAAAGATCCTTTTCTTCCTCCGGCCAGATGCAACAAAATCTTGAAAAATAAACTTTAATCCCATGCATGTGCTGTGTAACAGCAGAGTCTGAAGTCAAGGGGGCAGCGGCTTCCTCGCTTCAAGTCAGCATAACCACGCCTTCTTTCCCTGCCTCTTTGCCTCTGATTGATAGCCGATAGCTTTCAGCTGTTCAGCAAAGCCAGCATAAGACTCACTCTTGTGCCTGACGTCTCTGTTCCCGCACCTCTACTCCAGTGAACATCTTGATGTGTTCGCACCCAGAAGCCTGCAAAAGCCAGTGCGCACATGAGCGGTAATAGAGATGCGCGAGACTTTGGCAGGCTTTTCTGAACGGCTGAAAACTATCGGCTGTCAATCAGAGGTGAAAGGGGGCGTGGTTATGCTGACTCGAAGCGAGGAGACCACTGCCCCCTTGACTTCAGACTCTGCTGTTACACAGCACATGCAGGGGATTAAAGTTATTTTTCAAGATTTTGGTGCATCTGGCCGGAGGAAGAAAAGGATCTTTAGAAATAAACTGCTGGCTGCTTTAAGGTAATGCTGGCAGCTTGGGAGGCGTTTTTTAGGTGACAGGTTCACTTTAAACGCTTATACAAAAGTAGAGCCCAGACAGAGTGGAGTGGGTGTCAGCAGTAAGTTTGTGTTGACGTCACTGATTATTTTGCCCTTCCTCTGATCCGTCAGAACAATAACCCCCCAAAAAATGGAGCTTGTCTGTTAAGCATCCGCCTTCACTAGGTCAGCATTTGCTCAGTAATCCATCAGTATTGCTAAAGTAAAAAAAACACAGGACTGGATCAAAAACAGAGAGGACACGTGAATGGACTATTGGCACCCTGGCCACGCTGCACCTTCTGCCCACAGATTCGGTGAGTGGACATGTTCACCTCCTCCGGTGGCTTAACAAAAAACTGCCACACCGGCGAGTAGGTGATTTTACCTCCAACACTCTGAACTGACTGACTGCTACCACCGCTGCCTCCGTGAACCCCGTCACCACTACTTTCCGGGAAGTTAGGCTCCTGCGAAGTGGATGGTATACCCCGGGCACGTTCAGCTCCTGACCTCCCACTGTTGCCACCCAGCTGGCTCAACCGCTGCCTCACGTGCAAGCTGCCACCTTCTTCTCCTGATGGTGATGATGATGAAGCCCCTAATTCACCCGACTCCCAAGTGCGATCGGCTGCATCATCATCATCATATCATCATCCGCTAATGTCTGCACGTCACTGATGTCCCCCTCAACGGTCTCAGGGCTAGGAGCCTGACCGCTCACAACACCTCAACACCTGCTCCGACGCGACTCTCCTCATTACTACTTGCCCGCCTACCGGAGGAAACGGTGGATGTCTACTCCAGATCTTGGCTGGGCAGTAGCTGCTGACTGTCCTCTAGTATCTTGTCCTCACTGAAAAGTGGAGCCAAGCCTACGGCATATAATACTTCTCACGCTGAGGGAACTGAAAATGACAAAGGAAGGTTTAGGACAGGTGTGGGCACAGGGCCTGCTCCCGGACCATGCCAAATAAGCATCGTGTCATAGGAACCCACTCTTGGCTGGGGGTGTCTGATGTCACTTGCGACAAAGTAGAAGACTGAGTCAACCATTCAAGCACCGCTGGGTTGCTGGTCAAGACACCGGGAGCTTAGGCCTCTCGCTGTGACTCCTGCTGCCACCACCCCTTCTTCTGCAACAGAAACGTTTTGGCCACTGCCTGTTCCCTTTGAAGGCCCTGTCACCTGTCTATCTGACATACTGTAAAATAAATGAATTAAATTAAATGTACATTAATACACCCCAAACAGGATGTATTCCAAAAGAATTTCCCACTGAACGGCTAATAGACGATTAGTCAGTCCCTACAAAAGAAAGCTTGCAGTCACCAAGCAATTTGCGCAGCAATTTTTTGTATCACAAAAAAATGTCACCACTGAAAGGCTAATAGATTCAAAGTTAGCCCCTGCAGAAGAAACTCTACATTCACTGAGCAATTTGCGCATAAAAAGGCTGTATCCCAAGCAAATTCTCCACTGAACGGCTAATAGATGGCTAATAATAACACTTACTTACTTTTCCCATTAATACACCCCAACTGTAACAGGGAGCTGGAAGCATGCTTCCTCCTGGCAGCACCGCCAGCATCCCGCTGATAGGGAGGACCGAGAACTTGGCATCCTCGTCTCCATGGTAACAGGGGGCGGGGAGGACCCGGCCGCGCACGTCTCCTCAGCGTGGCCGGCATCCTCCATCCTCCAGGGGAGGTACTGAGGGCCGACATGGATGAGTCGGCGCTCAGGTGTGTTATAGTTTCTGATGTGGGTCACATGAATCTGGCCTATTTAAACAGGCAACCTGCTGGCCACAGGCCGCCTGTGATTGGTCTTTGTACCTCACCTGCGTTTGAATTACTATTGCGACTTCTGTTTTGACCTCGGCTTGAATTTGACCTCGTCCCTGTGTTACTCCTTGTACTATGTGATCTCTTGGCTCCTGACCTCAGCTTAAATTTGACCTCGTTCTTGTGATACCCCTTGAACTGACGCGACCTCCTGGCTTCTGACCTCGGCTTGTATTTGACTCCGCTCCCGTGTTTTCCCTTTGATTTGACGTGACCTCCTGGCTCTTGACCTCAGCTCGGTAACATTAACGTGTCTGTGTGTTCTGTCTTGTCTGTAGTTACTTCCCTTTGTTCCCACTCCCTGTAAGGCCCTGCACGTACTTAAGCTAGGGACCGCCGTCCAGTTGCGCCCCGTCGATTAGGACCGACCGTGCAAGTAGTTAGGGAAGTGGTGTAGGTGGAGCTCAGGGCTACACTATTCTCTACCTGTACCTTGACTCCAACAATGTCTGTATAACAATGTTGGTTCACCGCAGACCGGCTAATAAGACGTATTCTTTTTCCTATTAATACACCCCAAAAAAATAAATATGACAATCACAATTCACCGCAGAATGGCTAATAGGATGTATGACCTGTAAATGGCTGTATCACAATATAACTTCACAGCAGAATGGCAATTAAGACTTATATTTTTTCCTACGTATACCCCCCCCAAAAAATACAAAAATAAAAAATAAAACAACACAGAATGTCTAATGGGACGTATGCATCTTTCCTATTAATACACCCCGTAAATGACAGTAGTACAATCTAACTTCACTGCTGAACAGCAATTATGACATATATATTATTTTTTTATTTTATTTATACACCCAACCAAAAAAAGTAAAACAATGTAAAATCAACGCAGAACAGCTAATAGGACGTACGTATCTTTCCTATTAATACACCCCGTAAATGGAGAACTTGCACCCCAATCACAAGAAAAGTTTTCCCAGAGTTCTTTGCCCCATGTCCTAACATGGACAGTTTAGCAAAAAATGCAATTCGTTACCATGAAGCGTGAGGAAATTCGGATTCAGTACCAAACAATTTTTTCCTGAAATTCGGATCAAATTCCACTTTGTCAACTTCAATTCACCCATCTCTAAATGTAATATATTATATTATATTTAATAATTAAAGATAATGTTGTGTACATTCAATATGCATTCAGAACAATGTGAACAATAGTGGCTTAAGTTGATCAACAATTTGGACTTTGGATTCTGTCATACAATATCCTAAATATCAACCTTGTAAGTAAGGCTGCCAAATGTCCATCAAAAGGACAGTGATAGCGAATTTTTTGTAATATACAGTACTTTATAAAGTGAATTTGAGCTATGAGAAAAATGGCTCTAAAGTTTCCCCTTAACGGTGCTCTCTAAATGAGAGTTACTAAGGAAAGTCCATCTCAGCACATAGTTCAGCACAGCGCAGTACTGAATTGTGCAGACGCAACAGGTCTCTGCTGAACTCACTGTCCCCTCCTATATAGGCCTAAAATGATATATGATTTACATATATACATATATACATATATAGTGTCCTGTGTGGCTGCGGTGAGTGCTGACAGAGTATGTTCTCTCTGTATCCCCAGCGTGCTGACTATGTAACCAGCCACCGGAAGATGCATGAAGATGCATGCACTATTGAGAAGGCAGGGAGAGAGACGGAAGTTGCAGAGAGCAGAGCTTGTAGGAGTAATGGCAATGCCACCATTGCTCCTAGAGACTCATTTGCATATATTAAAACATAATTTTTCTTAGCAGTGTAGGCACATATGAACATGGGACCAACACAGATGCCTTCAGCTACTAAGAGCTCAGCCAGGTCAGCCAGTTTCATAGGTACAAATCTGCTGACAGATGCCCTTTATAGATGTATATGTATAGATGCAGATATATAGTATAACAGTGCACTCATGTGAGATACGAGGTGTAATTTATACCTCATACCTCACTTATCAGCACACTGCTGTATACACTATATATACCCACTGCATCTATTATACCTCTTACCACGTGACCTTGTTACCTACTACATTCTAGCTTCTACTGAGTATTATAACACGGTGTGTGTAGACTGCATTGAGGGGGCACATCAAAGAGGCACTATACATAACAGGGCACTATAGGCAGAGGGCACGGAGTGTGTGGCACTACCATTGGGGGGCCCTGTGTGTAGCACTAATGCTGGTGTTATATTCAGGGCACAGCAGGTGGCACTAAGAGGAGTTTGTGTTAGTGTGCAGGGTGCCAATGTATCATGATTTTGAGAATGAGAAAAGCTGAAGACATCTTCTCAGCAAATTTGCAGAGAACTGAATCAATCGTGGACGGGAGATGCCATCATGGTGGTCTGAACCAGATGGAGAAGAACTCAGGAGGTGATGTCACCTGTAAGTCTAGTGACGGAAATGTGATGGAAATGATTATTCTGCTACTGACTGTGTATGATGAAAGCTGTAGTCACCTGGATGATCTACAGCTGATGATGGGTGGTAGCGTGCTGTTTTGTGAAACAACAACTCCCAGCATCCCTTTACTGCTGTTCAGGCCATACTGGGAGCTGTAGTTTCACACCATACAAGCTTACTTGGTGAGGGCCGACCTGACTATGCAAATGGTATCTGTACTGAACTTTTAAAATGTGGTGATATACATATGTACTTCACATGGTTCTGGTGCTGTATTTATGTATTGATCTTAGTTCTTTGTGGTTTGGTTCTGATCCTATATTTGTTGTTTATTCTGTTGCTGTATTTGACTAATTGGCTTAGTTCTTGTTCTGTGTTTGACTTGTAGGCTTGGTTCTGGTGCTGTATGTATGTAGTGATCTTGGTTATTGCTCTGTATTTGTATGTTAAATGTGCAACTGATGCGATACTTCAATCTAATACTATCCACTCTGTTTGCATTCGGGCCACTGTCACAGATTCTGTCAAAAAGACCGGACAAAGAAGTTGTGCATGCAGGACTTTTTTGTCCGGTAAAGGAGCAGTTTCCTTATCAGACCTCATTATAGTCTATGGAGTCTCTTCAGCTCAGGAGTTGGTAAATATTGCCCTTTAAAGGGAACCTGTCATCTCCAAAACACCCCCTGAACTAGAGTAAGCGGTGTATAGTGTAAGTGATGTTGAATCCGAATATGTAAGTTTTATCTTCATACTCACTTCCATTCTGATGTTGTGCTCCCACAAACCTGCAGTAAAATGCACTCACTGGACTCCAGTGCTCACTCACATAATGGAGAGGACTCAAAGAAGAGTCCTGTCAATGTATTTTACTGCTGGTTTGTGGGAGCACAGCGTCGGAATGGAAGTGAGTATGAAGCTAAAACTTACATATTCGGATTCAGCATCACTTACACTATACACCGCTTACTCTAGTTAAGGGGGTGTTTCGGAGATGACAGGTTCCCTTTAATGACCAAGCTGTTGCTACTGTATCTGGGATTGTACATGTGTGTACGATCCCAACATGAAAACACAACCAAGCTGCCGCCTTTTAACGATTTAAAGCCCATTTACCTATACTGCCTTTATATGGTAGGCAGAGTTAAAAAGGTTACGGTGGGCCGCTACATATGGGCCAGTGCTATGTCCTTGCCCCCCAGACTAAAATTTGCCAGCCAGCCCCTGGCGCTGCATGAAGTGACTTCCCGCCCAGCGCGTTAGTACTACGGCGCGCTGATCAGGCTGGTGCAGGATGCATGTAATCTGTAAAACTTAACAAAAATAAAAATGTTATATATATTGGGTATCGCCACATCCATAACAACCTGCTCTATAAAAATATCACATGATTTGCCCCTTCAGGTGAATGCTGTAAAAAAAAAAAAATTTTAAACTATGCCAAAACAGCCATTTTTTGTCACCTTGCCGTACAAAAAGCGTAACACCAAGTGATCAAAAAGTGATAAAATGTTCCCCAAAATGGTGCCAATGAAAATGTCACCTCATCCCGCAAAAAATGAGCACCACGTAAGACAATAACTCAAAAAATAAAAACCAATGGCATCCATCAAAATCTACGCTGCAAAATCCATATGGAGTCCTGCCATGTGCCCCCACAGCAGTTTACCACCACATATGGGGTGTAGCCGTATTCAGGAGAAAATGGGGAACAAATTATGGGGTGCCTTTTCTCCTGTTGGCCCTTGTGAAAATGAAAAATGTTGGGCTAAAGCAACATTTTATTGGAAGAAATGAAACTTTTCATTTTCACAGCCAAGTGTTTCCAAATTCCGTAAAACGCTTAGGAGCTCAAAGTGCTCAGTACACCCCTTAATATATTCTTTGAAGAGTGTAGTTTCCAAAATGGGGTCACTTTTTGAGGGTTTCCACTGTAGGGGTATGTTAGGGTCTCTCAATTACAAAATGGTGCCTAAAAACCATTTTAGCAAAATCTGCCTCCAAAATCCATATGGCGCTCCTTTCCTTCTGACTACTGCCACGTGCCCATAGAGCAGTTTACCACCACATATGACGGGCTTTGCTGGAGAGGAATGGTGGAGCAGGAGGAATGCTTGAGTCTGACCCCTGGCTTCATATGGATACTGTATCAGCAGATGACAGCAGATCATCCGGCTGAGACTGAGATGAGCGTGCCATCCATTCCACTACCTCATCCACTTTCTCCTCCACTACAATTTTGTGCTTTGGTGGGTTAGCCTGGTGGAACAACGGCCAAGTATTGCGAATACTACTAGTAGATGCTCCGGCTACAGGTCCTTTGGCACTTCTGCCCTGTGTCACCTTCTCCTTTTTTAGAGCTCGAGGTCTGGCTGGAACTGGACCCCTTTTGCTTATCCATTCCAGACATTTTTCAATTCTGTCTGTGGCCCTGCAGATGGTCTTTGTCCCTGTATCTCCCTGTCTCTCCCTGTCTCTCTCTACCTGCCTGATTAATTACTAGCCCTGAACTGGCCCTGCACTTGCCCTGCAGTATCCCTAATATATGTAATATGGATACCCAGAGCAATTACACCCCAATTTTCACAAAACAGCACACAGTGCTTCTGCTCATCTCAGCAGTCGCAGCAGAAGTGATGCGTCACTGGCTTACCGAGCCTAAGCCAATCAGAGCAAGCCCTGCCCACTAGGTCAGTTGATCGCTTTCTTCCCGGGCTTTTGCACACTATAAACGAACTAACAGTAAAATTTCGCTAATGAATTGAATTTGTACGCAAACAGTAACTTATACGTAGCAAAAGCGTATAATTTATAGGACAAACTACGTAGCAAATTTGGGATTTTTAAAAAAAATAAAGGAAAAATATATTGACTCAAATTTACCACTGTCATGAAGCACAATGTGTCACGAGAAAACAGTCTCAAAATGGTTTGGATAAGTAAAAGTGTTCCAAAGTTATTACAACACATGTCAGATTTGCAAAAAATGGCCTGGGCAGGAAGGTGAAAGCTGGACATGGGTTGAAAGGGTTAAAAGAGTTTTGAAGTTAGCATCAACATCCTTTAACACAATCATTTATGAAGGTAGCTGTAATTGTGTAATGTATTTCTTTATCTTTATTGCTCCTATCTTATGTTCTGGGCTGTGGTCATATGACCGTGTCCATGCAGCTCTTTCGTATTTCCTTGTTATTGGCCCAGTGGTTTCCATGAGATCATGCAGAAGGGAAGGTGATTAATCTCCTACCTTATTTATCACCCTACTTCTTTTTCTATCTTCAAATACATCATTTACCGTGTTTAGAGATGAGCGAGCACTAAAATGCTCGGGTGCTCGTTATTCGAGACAAACTTTTCCCGATGTTCGGGTGCTCGTTTCGAGTAACGAACCCCATTGAAGTCAATGGGAGACTTGAGCATTTTTTGCTGGGGACCAAGGCTCTGCCTAGGGAAGGCTGGGTGAAAACCTGGAAACATCAGAAAATCATGGAAACACCACTAAAATGGACAGGAAACAGCAGGGGCAGCATGCATGGATGCCTCTGAGGCTGCCTAATCCCACCATTACCCTAAATTCTCCTGCAACAGCCTGGTGGTTACCCTCATGTCAATAGTGCCCACCCAGACCAAGAAATGCGAGGCTCATGCCCAACACATGTTAGGGAAGCACCCAACTAGGTGCAACGAAGGTCCATCAACCATGCCCATACTGGCACTGCTCTCCAATCCCCAGCCACACGATGCAGGCATAAGCCTGACACAGCATGGCACCAAGTTAGATGAAGTAGCAGGTGAGCCACCCAAAAATTTAGCCTGACGCAGCATGGCGGTTACACCACCAATGACTTTGTCCGACTGAGAATGCAGTGAAATGGCTTTTGTTGAGCCTCCAAAAATCTTTTTCTTTTCGGAGTACATAAAGTTGACCCTCAGCAAAAAATTTTTTTAAATGTCGGTACTTGCGCCTCCTGAAAAATTGTTTTGGACTGTCTGTTTGACGCTCCTGAAACATTGTTTTACAGTGTCTGTAGTTGAAACTGCGGAAAAATTGTTTGGAGAGAGGGCCTGTAGGTGGCCCTCCGGAAAAATTGATTGGAGAGAGGGCCTGTAGGGGGCCCTGCGGAAAAATTGTTGTAAAAGAGTGCCAGTTGGCCCTCTAAAAAATTGCGTTTTGGGTCAGCGTTAGGCAAAGACGACAAGGAGGAGGAGGAGTAGAGAAGAGGAATCGGATACATAAGTAATGTTAATCTTTAACTGCTTTCCCCCGGAGGAGATTTGAATTCCGGTGAAATCCAGGCTTTGTTCATTTTAATAAGCGTTAGCCTGTCAGCACTGTCAGTTGACAGGCATTTACGCTTATCGGTGATGACGCCACCAGCTGCACTCAATACCCGCTCTGACAGCACGCTAGCGGCAGGGCAGGCCAGCACCTCCAAGGCGTACAGCGCCAGTTCGGGCCACGTGTCCAGCTTTGAAACCCAGTAGTTGTATGGAGCAGAGTGATCGGTCCGGACGTTGGTATGGTCAGCTAGATACTTCCTTTACCATCTTTCTGTAAAGCTCACCCCTACTCTGCCGAGACTGGGGACAGGTGACAGTGTCTTGCTGGGGTGACATAAAACTGGCAAAGGCCTTGGAGAGCGTTCCCCTGCCAGTGCTGGACAATCTGCCTGCTCGCCTACTCTCCCCCTACTACTTGGCCCACAGAAGCGCGCCCTCTGCCGCTAGTGGTGTCAGATGGGAAGGATTGTTTCAGCTTGTGCACCTGCATCAGGGCCTGTTGATATTGATTCACTCTCATACTCCTTTCCTCTACAGGGATGAGAGTGGAAAGGTTCTGCTTGTACCGTGGGTCCAGGAGAGTGAACACCCAGTAATCGGTGTTTGAAAAAATTCTTCTAATGCGAGGGTCACGGGATAGGCAGCCTAACATGAAGTCTGCCATGTGCGCCAGAGTCCCAACATGCAAGAATTCCCTCTCCTCACTGGCCTGACTCTCCATTTCCTCCTCCTCCTCCTCCTCCAAGTCCTCTTCTTCAGCCCATACACGCTCAACAGTTATTAAGGACTGAGCACTGGTACCCTCTTCTGTCTCGCCGACATTCTCCTCCTCTTCCTCCTCATCCTCATCCCCCTCCTCCGATACGCGCTGAGAAACAGACCGGAGGATGCTATGGCTATCAAGCGACGTATCTTCCTCCACCGTCTCTTGTGACAAGCGCAAAGCTTCCGACTTCATGCTGAGCAGTGAATTTTTCAACAGGCAAAGCAGCGGGATGGTGAGGCTGATAATGGCGGCATCGCCGCTGACCATCTGTGTTGACCCCTCAAAGTTGCTCAACACTTGGCAGAAATCAGACATCCACGTCCACTCCTCATTGTAGACTTGAGGAATCTGACTGACCTGACTACCAGTTCTGGTGGAAGTTGACATCTGGCATTCTACAATTGCTCTGTGCTGCTGGTAAACTCTGGATAACATGTTTACTGTCGAATTCCATCATGTGGGCACGTCGCACAACATTCGGTGAGCGGGCAGTTGTAGGTGGCGCTGCGCTGCCCTGAGAGTGGCAGCATCTGTGTTTGACTTGCGGAAATGCGCACAGATGTGGCGCACCTTGGTGAGCAAATCAGACAGATTGGGGTATGTCTTGAGGAACCGCTGAACTATGAGATTGAACACGTGGGCCAGGCATGGCACATGTGTGAGTCTGCCGAGTTGCAGAGCCGGCACCAGGTTACACACACCGTTGTCACACACAACCATGCCTGGCTTGAGGTTCAGCGGTGCCAGCCACAGATCGGTCTGCGCCGTGATGCCCTGTAATAGTTCTTGGGCGGTGTGTCTTTTGTCACCTAAGCTCAGCAGTTTGAGCACCGCCTGCTGGCGCTTAGCCATGGCACTGCTGCTGCGCCTAGAGCTACCGATTGAAGGCGCCGTGCCCACGGATGGTAATTCGGAGGAGGAGGTGGAGGAGGAGGAAGAGGTCGGAGGAGGAGGCATAGTACGTCTGAGAGACCGTGACCGAGGTAGGCCCCGCAATCCTCGGTGCGGGCAGTACATGAGCGGCCCCAGGGTCAGACTCGGTCCCAGCCTCCACCAAGTTTACCCAATGTGCCGTCAGTGATATATAGTGTCCCTGCCCGGCAGCACTTGTCCACTTGTCCGTGGTTAGGTGGACCTTCTCAGAAACAGCGTTGGTCAGGGTCAGTTGTGCTCCAGCGTCTGCTGTAAAGACAGCTGAACGCTGCGCAGGGACACATTGGTGGACACTGTGGAGGATCGTGGAGGCGAAGGTGTGGTTTTCCGGTGGGAGGCGCTCGTGCCGGTGTCCTGGGCAGGGGGTTGACTAGCAGAGACAGCGAGTGACACAGGGGAAGGAGCAGTGGTGGGACCCTGCGCATGCTGGTGGTGGTTAGGCTAGTAGTGGTGGCACCCCTGCTGATCCTGGTGTGGCACAGGTTGCACACCACAGTCCGTCGGTCATCCTCAATTTCTTTACAGAATCTTTAGACTTGCGAACATCTAGGCCTCGCCACGGGAGCATCACTACGTGAAACAGTTGCTGCTGATGCACCAGCTCTGGCCCTACTTCTCCCTCTGGCCACACCACTGCCTCTTCCAACGTGTTCTGGTGCAGCACTTGCCTCCACCTCAGAAGCACTGTCTTCACTCGGCTTATCAACCAAGCTTGGGTCAGTCACCTCGTCATCCTCCGATTCCTTAGTCTGCTCCCCCCTCGGACTTCATGCCCTGACAACAACTTCACCATTGTCTGACAACCGTGTCTCCTCATCGTCCGACACCTCTTTACATACTTCTTCCACTAA